>JBBYHL010000021.1:16271466-16331998 GCA_038381835.1 Adansonia madagascariensis
TTCACCCTCTAAAACCTTCAAACCAATTTAGAATAAATTCAGAAAGTGGGATAGCGCGATGCTGTCCCCCTGTTTTCGGTTATGGTCAAAATTAAGTTATTTTTTCAAGCTTCGTCTTGAGACATTCGAATATCAGCATATCACCCTGATCAGCCTTGAGAACATATTTTGATCTTCCATAGGCTCGCATCAAGGCATGAATTTTTTTTACATTTTACCATCCTCATTCATAATAATTTCTTTTATCAAAAAGCGTTAAAATGCTCACTCATTTTTTAAATCATAAAGTTTTGTCAACTTAAGTTTTCCAACTCGACTTTTTTAAAAAGTGTTAGACATGTCACTTTTGGGGATACTCCAACCCTGACCTTTCGAAGGGATACTTCAATCTCACTTTTTCAAAATTTTTAAGATTTAAAAATCTTCCTTTGTCAAAATTATTCATCATCCTTGGGGAAACTCCAACCTTGTCTTTCAACTACAATTAAACTTTTCTTCTTCCTGGATTTTCATGAACGTGTCAAGAGTCGAGCCTTTTTTTATTAAAAAAAACTCTTTCAATCAAAGAACTCAGATCCATCTCAAAAATTGTCAAGTCAGTTATTCCCAGATAATCGATGCCAATTGCGAGATAAATTCCAATAGTCCATCCCTTCTTTTATCATTGCATTGAATGGTTCATGTTATGTTACTTCATTCGTTGCCTTACTAGCGTGATTTCTTTGTGATGATTATCCACATTCATAGTTTCAAATCATTTCAAGTAAAATTAAAGGCGATGTTCGCATAGGTATCTTTCAAGTGCCCAAAATGGAATATTCCATTTTCAAAGTTAAATCTAGAGGTCATTTTTATTAAAAATTTCTATATTCCCCATCTATCTGGGGTGTATATGAGATTAAATCTTTTTATCAAAACTTGAATTTGTATTTCTATAAAATTCATGCATTAAAAGAGGGTTATATCAAAATAGTGATGCATTAAGATCGAAAGAATCAAAACTGAGATAAGACATAACTAGTAAGGTATCGATTTCAAGCATCGCGAAAAGGTTCATGCTTCATCGTGTGTAACCAACTTCTGAACTCAAATGGCAACATCTTTGTACCACGCAAACCACAGGATCGGTGTTTTGAGTTTCATAACTCAAGACATAGGTTTCAATAGGCATCCGATCATGCCTAGCCCAAAATGATCAGTGGTGACTCCAAGCGTTGGCCACTTTGTGATGGTTATCCAAGACCGATAAGATGAGCGATTCGTCTTATGGTCCCCCTCACTATATCATAAGTCGAGAATTCATACTTTCTCATTCTTATCACGTTGTGAAGGAAAAGTCTCAGTCAAGAAGACATTTCCTAGTCAAAAAAATATTTTAAGTCGTATACACCCATAGATTCATGAGGATCCACCCTAGGGTACATGTGACACTTTCAAATAGCATCATTTTATTCTAGTTGTAGTTGATTACTTTACCATGTGGATAGAAGCAGCCTCATGTGCTAATGTCACCAAGTTGATTGTGTAAGTTTGTTAAATGGATATTATCTATCGATACGAGTTTCTCGAGCAAGCCATCAAACAAAATGCATGCAACTTGAAAAACGAAGTGATGCAAGAAGTATGCTTCCAGTTCAAAATCCAACATCATAACTCGGTGCTATATCATCCAAAAATGAATAAGACCATTCAGGCAGCAAACAAAAACATTAAGAAGATAGTGTAGAAATGTCGAGACATATAAGGATTAGCATGAAAAGTAACCTTTGCAGTCCATGCTTATTGTACTTTAGTTTAGACTTTAATGCGTGCTACCTCATTTTCTTTAGTCAATGGAATAGAGGTTGCTCTACCTATTGAGGTTGAGATCCCCTCTTTAAGGGTCTTAACAAAATCATAATAGGAAAAACTGAATAAGTTAGGGACTAATACAAGCAACTGAACCTTATTGGTGAGAAAATGATGAGGGCTATCTATCACGAACAAATATATCAAAAGTGAATGATAAGAGCCCACAACAAGAAAGTCTATCATTACCAATTTTGAGATTATTTGGTGCTAAAAAAGAACCTTCTAATCCACAAAGATGCTTAAGGTAAGTGAACCTAAAGCTAGGAAGGGCCTTACATGGTGAAATAAGAATTTCTAAAAGAGTCCTAATCATAACTGAGGTGACCGATAATGACTTGCAAAATTTGATGAACACAGATAAGATAAAGAAGTACTATGCCCAAAAGATTTTAGGATAAAAACCTAAAAAGGTGTCTCATGGTCTTAAAAAAAACCATCTGAGATGAAAACCTAAAAAAGACATCTAAACAATAAAGCCTATTTAAGTTAAAAACCTAAAAGGGAGGCTTAAGTAATCTAAGTGAACCAAACCTATTGTATCTAAACCTAATCAAACATTAGGGACCCGAAACCTAACTCAAACCTAGTGTACCTTAAACCTCATCTAAACTAACCTACCAAGCCTAGACCAAACACAAACTATTTCATTAAACTTGACCAACACACCAACCGAACTATCTTTACCCCAATTGAGCTATTTAGCCTTAACTAAACCCAAGTTTAGAGGGAAAAAAGGCGGTATCTACCTAAACTCAAGATAGGTAAGAATACTATAATGTAATCTAAAAGTGATGAATTAATTGATGCTGGACAGATTGACCTTGTAGTAAAGATCTTAGGAAGCATTAAGCAAAGGGTCTAGGTCATGAACATTTAAAGCATTAATTACCCACAAGAATCCATCCTTTTAGCTATCTTTGTACAATTTGCATCTACCTTGAATTGTATTTTTTCCTTTATAAATTAAATACAATTCACCATTTTGCTTTTAACTGTATTGCATCAAATATACCTTTCATATTGCATCATGATCATCATTTAATTGATAATACTTGGTAAATGGTTAAAACTGATGATAAGATTTCTTAGCATTATTTCACAAAAGACTAGAATTTTAGGAAAATCTAGTTTAATCTTACTACTAAGAATGAATTCTAGAACCAAAATCAATCTTACTCAAAGGATGTTTTTATTAAAGAAGCATACTCAAAACTTCCTTCTAGCAAACTAATTTTGACCCAAAATATTAGCAACCAAAAAGTTTATAGATTAGTTAACTCAGACTTTAAAAAATAGCCCTTGAATCAATAAGAACAAATCAAAGCCTTTTAACATTAAAAGCAAGATTGTTGAATCCCTAAATTAAAGGACAACCAACATAGCCCTTGAACAAAAGGGGTACTCGTAAAGCCATGACTAATCACTAGATTAGCCTTCTTGCTATAATTATGTAGTTGTATCATAGGACAATATGCATCCATATTTTTCATGTCTTATTTACATAAAATAGCTAAACAATATTCCACGTTAGGATTCCTAACCTAAAGGTCTTTAAACTTCAAAAATACTAGCAAGGACTTTTAATTCCAAAAGTCTACAAATCAAAAATCACCTAGGTAAGGTCTTTAAACTCATTTTAAGATTTAACATGACACAATTAGTAGGTATGTCTTGGAAATATTAGCTCATTATCCAGAGTCTAAGTCCATAAAAGCTAGTACTTGATATAGAGGTTAAGCCCTATAGAGTTAAAACCTATACTAGTTGGCATCTAATAAGGAGATTAAGCCCCATAGAATCAAAGTCCACACCAATTAGCACTTGATGGCATGTTTAGACCTTATAGAGTCAAAGTTTACATGAACTAGCACTTGATAGGAAGGTTAAGCCCTATAAAGTCAAAGTCGACACTAGTTGGCACATCATAAAAAGGTCAACCCGATGATTCTATGTCTACCCTAGTGGCACTTGATTGGAAGGAGTCAATGTCCACACTAACGACAGTTGGTAGAAAGATTAAGCACTACAAAGTCAAAGTCCACACTAATTGGCACCTAATAAGAAGGTTAACCCTTATAGAGTCAAACTCTACACTAATTAGCACTTAATAGGGAGGTTAAGCCTAAAGTCCATATTAGCTGCACCTAATAGGGAGGTTAAGCCTTGTAGAGTCAAAGTTCACATTAGCGCTAGCACTTGATAGGGAAGTTTAGCCCTATAGTGTCAAAGTTCACACAACTGGCACTTAAAGAGAGGTTAAGCCCTATAGAGTTAAAGTCCATACCGGCTGGCTCATGGTAAGAAGGTTAATCCCTAGAAAATCAAAGTCTACGTCTTTTTCCTCTCAATGTTAAACCTAAGGATAGTTTAAGCCTAAAGATCGAAGTCTATTTCTTTATCTGTAACCTTTTTAGTCTCTTCAAAGTTAGAGTCATTACCAAAATAATATGTTTTCCTTAAAGAGATTTAAATTTAGTTTTTTTCTCCAAACATGTAAAGAGCATCAATTCTCTCTAAACAAAATGCTGCTTTTTTTTACACTATTCTTGATACTAATCAATGGCCAAAGAGGGGCCATTGTAACACCAAATTTGGTTTAAACCTCCACACAAGCATCATAAAGGCAACATCAAGACCAATCAAGCAAGCTTAGACCCATCTTTCATAATTCCCAGCCAAGGTAAGGTGTTCAAAAAGCCAAAGGTAAGCAAAATCCATATTTTTAGGTAAAAATATCAATACATGGTCTTAATGTATCGATATAATGGCTGCTACATCATCAAATTTGAAAATCATGAGTTTTATCGATATTAGGAGCAAATGTATCGATACATTTACCCAATATATTGATTCAAAGCTTGACAATGTATAGATATATGAGTGAATGTATCAATAAGTAGCTGAATGTATCGGTACATTCAAGCTAAAAATGCCAATGTATGAATACAATGCCCCATTATATCAACACATTCAGGCATTTTTGCATAATTTGTGGCTTTCTCTTGTGCAATGTTCATTTAAAACACAAGTTAGGCCATGATTTTGGTTCCAAAAATTATCAAAATTTAGACCAAGCCTATGAAAATTATCGCGCGCCTTGAGGTTGGGTCAATGCAATTTTTAAAGGTCTAGTAAGCTTGAAAATATGACACTTTATTCAATAATGTGGTTAATGAAGGACAAAGCTGAGGTTTCACAATGTGTTAGCCCATGCATGGACTTTTTTCTTCAAAAGTGGTCTATCAACCAATGATATGCTGAAACCTAAATGCTGGGTACAAAGGTTCATCAATTTTGTTAAGCTAAATACTAAATTTCACATTTTGATGCTAGATTTTTTGTGGTTGTTTGCTCCCTTTTTGTAAACTACATTATGCTTAACGTTATTTACTTTTTTTCCACTTTCACCCATGTCAACCAAAAGATAAAAGAAAAAAGTTTAGAAAAAGAGAAAAGGAAAAAGAGCTTTAGGCAATAACCTTTGGAAGCAAAAAAGAAGGGGTTTTTGTAAAGATTTTGGTATCTTCTCTATCATCTTCCTTTATTCTTTCATTTTTCTCTTTATCCATGTCATTCTAATAAGCTTTTTCATGTCCCATGACCTAAAATACTAGGCTTTCATGCATAGATTGATGAATCCTTATGTTTATATGATATTTTTTGCCATTTTGATGATCAAACTATTTCATTTTCTTTGTATTACAATATAGCCACTGCTTCCTTTGTTTCTTGTATTTGCTTCAATTTTCATGCTCAATCTATGATGATACATGCTCATTTTAACATGCTTTAGTGTGGTTATGTGTTTGTTTAAATATTAGTCATGCTTATTTGTTAAAATTATGTTAGTTGATGTCATTTATGGTCCTTGCTAAGACTTGATGTTATTGCCTCTTTTTTGTTCATTTCATGTTTGATATAATGCCTTTTGGATGTTATTTGCTTGAGTGTTTATTTCATTGAGAAAATACCCTAAATTAAGTCAAGATTAACCTTAAATAATGATGATTAATCTTGATTCAGTATTTTTAAAAAGTTAATACTTTAATCTTGGGGGAAAATCAAGCATCTTGTTAGGATTCATGGACTAGCAAGACAAAATAAAAATATATTTTAGCCTTGGAAATATTTTACTTACCTGATGTTTAATTGATCTCTTGATCTTGACCCTTTGTGATTTGAGCAGTAATGACATGGTTAATGGGCATTTATCATCCCATTTGTTTGGGACATTAGAGTAAGCTTGTGAAGCCATAGCATGGACCTTAGTGCTGGGCATTTCCATGTCCATATCCTAAGTCTAGCATTAGGACCCTATAAACTAAGAAAGTTGTTCTGTTTAGCCACTAACAGCAATGTTCACAAATTGAAAAAATATTTTTAAACCTAAAATAATTTTTCTAGATTTTTTAGTATTTTTACCTATAAAGCGTTGAATTACTTTTCCAACAGTATCTCATTCACCTCTTATGAGCTTAGATATGGGAGTTATGATTTTCTAAGTATGCACTATCTAAAATCCTCGAGATTAGTGATCAGAGTGCATTACAAGCCACTTTTGGCCCACCAAATGATATTTGCAAATTTTTTAACTATTTTTCTTGAAACTTAAATGAAATTCCTTTTATAGGAAGGTATTATTTGCAATCTAATGATTCCAAATAAGTCTTTTTTGCATCTAATTTCCAGTAAATGCTGCCAATGCTAAACCAAATTCAACTTTAATAATTATTTTCTTATAGAAATCAAATTTTTAGGATTTTTGGGATTTTTTACATTAGTCTAGATTACCTTTTTGGTGATATCTTGTTTGCCATTTAATTCCTTCGGATAAGGCCAAAATAAATTTGGGAATGTGAACAGCAGGAATCTATCCCTTTTTTAGTTTACTTAAATTTACATAATTGTTCGAACCATCTTTTTGAGGTATTCAAATGCCTCAGAACAAATCTAATCAGTATTTTGATAAATTTTTAGTTATATTTAGGTTTTAAAGGAAGTTTGTAAACCACTATGTTAGTAATTAGCCTGGGCATGTCATGGTAGGAGCAACGAATATATCCCAGTATTCTTGGAGAAGGTTGATCAATTTGGTTTGGGTTAATAGGTTTATAAAGGTTTTTATCTTGACCTCTTTTCAATTTTCCTCTATCTAAAGGTTTATGGTTTTAGTAGGCACTTCATAGGGCAATATTAGTTTATCTTCTTATTCAATTAGTCTTAAAAACTCAAGTAACATGGTACTTTCCTTAGTATCCCCCTCAGATTCAGCCTCATCGGAGTAGATTGGTTGCTCAAAATTGATTTTCAGAATCTCAGTATGAACATTCATGTCATTTTCATCTCGGTGCCTAAAAATATAAAGAAAAACAATATAAGGCAAAAAAATACAAAAAACGAAGAAAAGAAGTCTAAGGATTTAACAAGAGGTATAAGGATAGATGCAAGAAATGAAATACAAAATGCTTAATTATTATTAATATTATTATTATTATTAGTATTATTATTATTATATTAATGCTTCATAAAAGTACACTAGTACAAAGTATCTTATGATGCTCTTGGGCAAAAACAGCTAGGTTTAGTTTGTACCATTACTTCAAATTAGATCTAAATAGTATGGGAATCTCTGTTTTAGTCCTAATTCTTGGAACGAATCTTGGAGTGCTCAGACCATTCTTATGGTCTGTTGTTAAAGTTCTTAGCTTATAGATTGATAAAGAACTCTCCAAATGCTTTGTTCAAAATAACTATTATATTGTTGGAGTTGGTAGTTTGTTCCTGAATCAAATTGATGTGTCCTCCTAAATGAAAACTTTCTTATAGTAGTGGCAGCACCATTGGTTTGTCTACCATATCATGACACTTGAGATAGACTATTCTTTTTTTCATACTTTCTGAGCTTGTTTCTTCTATTGATTGGGCATTAGGCTTGAATCCCAGACCTCTTTTGCCAATCTGATAGGTGACTTTTAAAGCTTTAGAGATCCTTTATAGATGTTTTCTTATTCCCTTTCTAACTCGGATGCTTTTACTGACAGTTAACTGGAGACTTATATAGGTGCTTTATGACAAATGAGGCTCAACCATAGGTAAACCTTTTTTGATATAGATGACATTAACAAACTTAAATGATTGGAAAGAAGATTCTAATATACTCTCATTGGGCTCAATATAAGAGCCATCTATGGAAGTGGTGAAGATAATATCTTCTTCACCTCCTATGCTTGTTTTTTATGACAAATTTTAGCTTCTACTGCAATGAATATAGTACTACCCCTACGAAATGGATCCAAGGTCTTCCTAACAAACAATTGTATGATGGTATAGTGGCTATCATATAAAAATCTAGTTTATACGTGCATGGCCTTATCTGGTGTAGGATAGTGATGTTCTTAACAGCATCTCTACATGTTCCACTAAATGCTCGCACCACTGTACAACTATGTTGGACATGAGAAATATCAATAAAAAGTATGTTCAATCATATCAAAGAGAACTTTTGGCAGCACTCTTCCCTCATAATAGGTGGTGACGTGGATAGCTTTATGGTTCCCCCTATCTCTATAGGGTATTTCATCATCACTACAAGATATGTAATTATCCGTAATCTAATTGGCCTATCTGAATGTTAGGTTGGACATAAGCTTTATTCAAGACCTTAAGTAGAGCTTTTTTGAACTTAAGAATAATGACAAAACACAAATACCTTAACAAATTAATTGTTTAACTGATCAATAATGATATATTCGCTATGCTTGATGAATTTAAGAAATTCCATAGCCTCTTTCTTGTTTTCAAATCTAATTGTTTCCTCACTATTTTTGGTGTTTGAATTATTGAGGGAACATTTTTTTTTTACTTTAACTTCTGGTGTAGCTGGGGTATAGCATCTGCTGCTATGAGTTAGATGACTTACTCCCATAACGTTAACGATGGCTATTTGTTGGTTAGATTCTCTAGTCATCACTACTCTACTTTTATATTTCCATGACACAGGTTTGTCTACTGTATGAGGGAAAGGAGATGGGAGTTGAAAGATCATTCTCGTTGTAGGCTACATAGGCATGATTTTAGTATCTGGTTGATTAGCAAACAAGATCAATTGTCTTCCAACTCCATAGAGGGGGACCTTCTTGTCCTTTTTGTGGCTTTGATAGAATTCATGTCTTCCTTTCATTTTTCCTAGAAATCAATTTTTGAATGGTCTATTATCCATTAGACCAATCTTAAGAATTCTAAACAGTGTTGCAAAGTATGCCTTTGTCCATAATGGCAATAGCAGGATTTGGCAAGCTCTTCGTCTTGATATCGGCCCTTGGACACTAACCTAACCTTTATGAGTGCCTTAAACATAGCCATTTCCCAAAAGCCTTGCTCAACGCACATCTTGGGCCATCATGACCCCTTAATCCCTAATTCTCTCTTTCTATTTCCATACCTTTAAACCATTTCCCAACAACCTTTCTTAAGGCACATCTTGGGTTCTTCCATGGCCCCTTCGCCCTAATTCTTTCCTTTTATTTTGATATCTTAGTTTCTTAAAAACCTCTCTCAATACACGTCTTAGGTCTCTCTACTGCCTCTTTTCCCATCACTTCTGTCAATGCTAGCTCAAACCCGGTTTCAAAAATTAACTCTACCTATAAAGTAATTTTTTAAGATTTTTGGAATATTTTTACATTAATCCTAGCTGAGTTAGCTATTTAACAACATCTCGCTTGCCATTAGAAACCTTCAGACCAAGCTAAAGTATATTTAGGAAAATGGATAGTGCGATGTTGTCCTTCGCTTTTGTTAAAAGTCACTAAGATTTTCTCAAACCATCTTTTCAACTCATTCGAATGACTCGAGATGCATTCAACAGTTTTCCAATGGAGTTTCATGTCACAACATAACTCCCATTAGGCTTGAATCAAGACCTCAAAGACTTTTTAAAATTAATTTTCATTTCCTATTTTAATTATTGGGTTTCAATTCTACAACCTACATTTTCTTCAAAATATATAAAAAATTGTGACTTTCAAACATCACTTAAAATTTCTTTTTCAAAGGGATTCTCTAACCCTGTTTCTTTTAAAGAGATATTCTAACCCTATTTTTCAAAATCTCATCGAAATCTAAGTTTTCTCTTCCCCAAGAATCCCCAGGCCTTTACCAACTTTTTTGGGCCTAAGACGACCACCGAATCCAAACGTGTCACAAAATTGTCAATTCGATTATTTCTCAATAATGGAGATTGTTTATGAGATATATCCTGCCGCCTCTATTTTTCTACGTCTTCATGTATTTATCCTTAATGCAATATTTATTATGTTCTTTTATGCCTCACTAACACATTTCCTTTTACCATGATGATTTTGCATTCATGATTTTGAACTCGAATTTCATAAAATCCAAGGCAATGTTCTATGCAGTATCCTTCCAACGCTCAACGTATAGAATCTTTGTTAAATTAATCAAAGATCATTTAACTAAACCCTCTATGTTTCTCATCCTTTTTGGGTTGCATAGGGAGATATTAATTAAAGTTTTACCTTGAAAACTAGGATTTAATATTTAAAAATTTGCTTTTATAAGGAAGATATTACATATAAATAATGACCACATAAAAATTAAGGAAAACTGAGACGTGGATAATTTATGGCTAGACAGTACCAATTTTGCGCATCATGGGGGTGCTAATTTTTTCCCATGTGTAACTCTTGGACCTTTCTAAAAATGAACTCTGGTGTACACAATCCATAAAGTCAATGTTTCACATTTAGCAACTCTAAATCACCAGTTTTAATAGGTATTCGGCCATAACTTGCCCGAAATGATCGGTGGCAACTCCAAGTTTTGGCCATTTTTTTATGACCATCCAAGACCAGTTGGACGAATGATCTATCTGATGGTATCACCTTGACCTTCACTTCTTTAATCCTAATCCAAATCCTGACCAAGGGATGACATAAAGGCGAGCCTTTTCCCTTTAGCTTCTCTGTCACGTTTTTTAAGTCAGGCGCCACTTCATAAGTGGTCGAATCATGACACTAATGTACTTTGATCCTTTAAACAGGCTTTATCATCATCGATGTTTCATTTAAGAGGGTCCAATTTGAGAAATTCTGATGGACACATAAAACCAAAAAAAATTGATTAGGGGGCCCAAATAAGATTAGGTGGTTGGACTATCAATAATAGAGAAGGTTTGTCTAGGGCAATCTGTTTAAATAAATCAATTAGAAGTAAAAATTTATTAAAATAATTTGTTTTTTATTTTAACTTTTTCTCAATCAAGTCAAGTATAGATTCTAATTTGATATGCAAGTGAACATCTAGACTAACACCTTTAAATACATCATTAAAAAATAAAGTAAAATAAAATATTTTAACTTTTTTCCTACAAAGTTAGGCATGGATTTTAAATCAACACAAGTCAACATCAAGACCAATCCCTTTAAATACATCATTTGAAAATTAAATAAAATAATAATTAATAAAATAATTTTTTAAACTTTTTCTATACCAATAAGGTAT
The DNA here is from genome assembly GCA_038381835.1 of Adansonia madagascariensis. NCBI lineage: Eukaryota > Viridiplantae > Streptophyta > Magnoliopsida > Malvales > Malvaceae > Adansonia > Adansonia madagascariensis. The sequence continues at coordinate 16,282,840 of JBBYHL010000021.1, forward strand.
CTATCTTAAATTGACTTGCAGGTCACAAATAAAACAACTCCTTCAAATATATTATTTAAAAATAAAATAAAAATAAGAAACTCTAATCTAAAAAACTAAAAATAATTACTAAAATAAATTTTTATTTTATTTTTTCTCAAGTAGTCGAATATGGCTTCTAAATCAACCTACATCTCATAGTGCGGATCAATCCACTTAAATACATCATATAAAATAAAATAAAAAACTTAAATTTAAAAACTATAAAATAATTAATAAAATAAATTTCTTTTTTATTTTTTCATGAACGGGTCAAGTATAAATTTTATATCGATCCATGATTTAACATGCCTACAAACTCTTTTAAATATATTATAAGAATAAAATAAAAAAAATAAAAATCTAAATAAAGGAAAATGCCATGTGTCTAGCAAAGAAGAACGAAATGTGTTGGGCAAAGACCCCGGTTTTTCAATGAAGTGGTAAAATCGGATGCAAGTTTTGTTTTTTGTTTTTTTTTTTTTAAAAAAGAATGAAGGTTTATTAAGAATCGACTAATAGGATGAACGCAAATGACGAATGGAATTAATTCTCAACTCTATGAATTATGGCCTATGACCAACCTTTGAGAAATGACATACCAACCAAAATAATGATGATATGTAGGAATGACTAATTTTTGGCTTTACTTGTAGTCTCCATGGCATTGGAACCACCAACATCTAGATTCTAGCGTTCAGTGGGAAGATCCAAAGCTATTGATTACCTGATTGTGGGAGCTGACTTGCTTGGTTAAATATTATTTAGCACATACATGTAATGGATGGGACATGCCAGTACCACTACAGTTAAGTCAACTTGGCGAGGGGAACCAAGACTAACAAAAAGCAAATGGAAAATGGAATTGCTTCAGAATAATAAGATTATAAATTTGAGGGTAAGTGTAACCCGGTTCGGAACTTAGTCGATTGATTCTATTGTATAATCAATGGACACCAACAATATTGACATTTGGAGAGGAAGAAAGGGCTAGCTAGGAACTTATATATGTGATGGACGGTATAGAAAAGACAACAATGAAATCCAAAGGAGATTCGATGTCTGGTTTTATGGAGGAGGTATCTATTGATTGGAGAGGCAAACCCTGCAAGGCTAAGAAGCATGGTGGAATGACTGCTGCTGTATTCGTCCTTGGTCACTATCTCTCTCTGTCTCCTTCCTGTGCATATCCATACATTCTTGTGCTTCAGCTTGAGCTTGCATTCCACTCATGAGTCATGTCTTGTTTCTCTATCAATCTATTCTCTTGTGAATTGCAAGATTCACAAGTCTCGCCATATTTCGTTCATACTGTTTCACCATGCTGGCCTGGCTGTTTACTTACATGAGATTTCTAATCATCTTCTTATTTACTTACTTTCAGTAGTGAAGTGAATAGTGGAAACTCATGCCTTAATCTTAGCTTAATGGTGGAAGCTGTAATGCATATTTTGATTCAGAGTCTGTTTTCCTTAACGTTATGCATCTTTTGACTGGGAATTCTTCTGATACTGGTTGTTGATTTCAGGTCTTCAAGCGCTCGAGATGATGGCAATTGCTGCTGTCGGGAACAATCTAATAACCTATGTTTTTAATGAGATGCATTTTCCTTTATCAAAGTCGGCCAACATAGTCACCAACTTTGTAGGAACCGTGTTCCTCCTCTCACTAGTTGGTGGATTCCTCTCAGATTCATATCTTGGGAGCTTCCGAACCATGTTAATTTTTGGATTTGTGGAGCTCTCTGTAAGTAATCTTTTTTTCCGACAAGTTTCTTTTTAGTTTACAGCTCAATCTTTCATAGATTTAGCACTAAACCATATATCTTCATTTTGGATACTCTACTCTTTTCTTGAGATCCCAGCCTAGCCATATTTACAGCATTTTCAACCCAGCTAATCCCAGTTGATGTTTGCAGGGCTTTATATTGCTTTGCATTCAGGCACATCTCCCGCAACTGAGGCCACCCCATTGTGATATGGTCTCTGATGGAGATCATTGTCTGGAGGCAAAGGGCTACAAGGCTCTGATATTGTTTGTTGCACTCTACTTGGTGGCTTTAGGAAGTGGATGCCTCAAACCCAACATTATATCTCTTGGGGCTGACCAATTCAGAAGCGAAGACTCCAAGCAAAACATAAGGCTCTCAACTTACTTCAATACTGCGTACTTCGCCTTTTGCATGGGAGAGTTAGCTGCATTAACTCTTCTGGTTTGGGTCCAAACTCATTCAGGAATGGATGTTGGATTTGGAATCTCAGCTGCTGCAATGGCAATGGGAATGATCAGCTTGACTTCGGGTACTCTTTTTTATAGGAGGAACAAGCCACCAAGACGAAGTATCTTCACTCCAATTGCTCAGGTGCCTTTTCTTCTTTAGGCTAGAGGGAGCTTTACAGTGATCCAGTTCCTTATTTTTTGTTCTTTACACTACGAAGTTCATCTCCAGGATTGTTTAGCAAAATTAAGTAAAAGCAATTTGTTTTAGTTTATCCTTGAAAGGTAATAGTTTCTCTTTACGCTAGATAGATGATGAACCTCTGTTTCTTAATGACCATTAAAAGTAATAAAGCTAAAAGAAAAGAAACGTTAAACTTTCTATTTCTTCTTTTTAAAAGCTGATGATATGAAATCTTCTCATTTCCTTCTCTTCCATATATAAAATTAGTTTAGTTCACTGATTTCTGCTGCTGCTTCATTTTAGGACAGTCAAAAGTTGTTTGCTTCAAATTATTTTAATGTTTGGACGGCTAATTGCATTGCATTAGTCAATTTACCAACAATTTGCAACTTATTTTAAGGAAATAACTTTATTCGTATTGGCAGATTAAAAAGAAGAAAGTAAAAGAGAGTTAACAAAAATAGTTTGTTATATTATATTATATTATATTTATAATGTGATGACTTGATGAGAGGTCCATTGTTTCTTAATTATCAGAAAATTAGATCTGTGAATATTTCAGCAATATATAAAATATTAATTTTTTTTTTCATTCTTTTATTTTCTTCGTTTGGCTTTCTATGTCTACAGGTTTTTGTTGCTGCAATAAGAAAACGAAAACAAATCTGCCCTTCAAATGTACAGATGCTCCATGTCAGCCAAAGCAATGTGCCGAACCAGGTTCCTGCTATGTCGGTCAATGGCAGCAACCTTCTTCATACTGAAAAATTCAGGTGGGGTTGAAACAGAATGATTCAAGCGGGGGGAAAAACGATGGACCTTAAAATTTATATATTTTGCATACATGTTGAAGCAATAAAAAATAACACAATGTCCTGCACGGTTGAGAATAGGACTGCCAGCTGTCATATCATACATTAGTAGTTTTAAGTTTTTCTTTTTTTTTGGTTATGTGCTGTGCTTTGGTAAAAGAAAGTTAAACTTCTTAGAATTGTAATGATTTTCATCATGTTCATATTGTAGATTCCTTGATAAGGCATGTATCAAACCCCAGGATGGAAAAACAGAGAGTCCATGGAGACTATGCACAGTGACCCAAGTGGAGCAAGTGAAGATAGTTATCTCGGTTATTCCTATATTTGCCTGCACCATCATTTTTAACACCATTTTAGCACAGCTACAAACATTTTCAGTCCAACAAGGGAGCGCTATGAACACTGGGATCATGAATGGTTTCAAAATTCCACCAGCTTCCTTGCAATCCATCCCTTACATCATGCTTATTTTTGTTGTCCCTCTATATGAAACAGTGCTGGTGCCAGTTGCTCGAAAAATCACCGGAAAGGATTCTGGAATCACTCCTTTACAAAGGGTTGGGATCGGGCTATTTGTTGCAACTTTCTCAATGGTTGCAGCTGCCCTAGTGGAAAGAAAAAGAAGAATCTCAGCTTTACATTCCAATGAAACTCTGTCCATCTTTTGGATAGCTCCACAGTTTCTTATCTTTGGGCTTTCAGAAATGTTTACCGCAGTAGGTCTTATAGAATTCTTCTATAAACAATCATTGGAGGGGATGCAATCATTTCTAACGGCCATGACTTACTGCTCCTACTCGTTTGGCTTCTATCTTAGCTCCATCCTCGTTTCCCTTGTGAACACAATTACATCTCCTTCCTCTCATGGTGGGTGGCTTATTGACAATGACCTCAACAAGGACAGGCTAGACCTTTTCTATTGGATGTTAGCCGCTCTTAGCTTCATCAACTTCTGTAATTATGTCTTCTGGTCTTCATATTTTTCTTACAACCCATCTCTGTCAGCTGGTGGGCCACATGATCAGAATCATGAACATGAACAAGACCTTGAAAAGCAAGGAAGGGGAACTTAGAAGCATATGTATGATATGATAGCGATATGAATGAATTAATAGTACCATAGAATTAATAAGATTTTCCTTCTACTGATTATGTTCTAGATAATTACCTTCCTATTGCTGGTGTACCAAAATATAGTCTTAGACCCACCTAATGCAGTTGCCATGTGCTAGCTAGCTAGTAAGTTGACGAGTGATGACTAGTAGTGTCTAATTTGTGCCCAGTTTTCGCCACTGGTTGGAGTTGAATAACAATATTTAGCAAAAGCTGAAGATTGAGCACAAGATCACCATGATAGATTTTACACTAGCTGCAGTGATGCCTTTTGATGATCATTTCTCCCATTTTCATTTTGGTGGAAAAAAAAAAAAAAAGGGAAGATGTGTGAGTGGTGGGGCTTTGCATTTTGCATTAGTTAATAGTTTTTTTTTTTCTTCCAGGGGATTCACCAATTTCAAACATAATGTTGAGATTGCTTTATAATTATTTTGTGGGCTAACAGGTTAAAAAGTGGAAATCCATATTTCTTTTATCTGCATCGCAAACAAACATGTCCCATACATGTTTTGTACTGAATTAGGCCTTTCTCCTGCTTACTGCTCACTGTTAGTGCCTGTGTGCACCACTGGCTATGTGAAAGCGACTCTCTTTTTTCATATATAAAATCCAAAATAAAATAAATCAAAATCTTTGATATTCTGTGTTTGTGTGTTTGCTAAAGAGATAGTAATATGGTCCCATAAGCAACAATCTTTGCCAGCAAAGTTGGCCCAACGCTCTGATGCTATAACATGACCCTAAGTCCATGACTAAATGATGGCTTTAGCAATAAGCTCAACCCATACGCACTACCTAATTTAAAATTGTTTAATTTTTCCTCGAATTCCCTTCATTCACTTCAATCATGCCTTTTTTACTCGATTGTTTCGTTTCCATAAAAAAATACTTAGAATTGGCAAAGTCAATCCGTTTGATCCATCAAACTTGATTTGAGTTGACAAAAAAATTAACCCTAAATCTATTCAATCAGAATCTAAAATTATTCAAAATTGTCTGAATCCAAAATGGTTTAATTTCGATGATCAAAAGTCAAAAAATTCAAATGCTAAATTTGATAGTTTCAAATTTAAAATCATGACTTGACCCTAAAAGATAAATTTATTTTTTTACAAAAATTACCTAACCCAAACACGGCTTATCCCTCCAATTATCACTTTTAATTAGACCCATCTTTTTTTATCCCAATCTGAAAATTTGATCAACCAACCTGAACCCAACCTAAATTGATTTAATTAAAAAAGTCAACTATCCGAACTCTACCAATTCGATTTGAATAAAAAAAGCTAACAATCAAAACTTTAACCTAAATATTTAAAAATGAAATGACCCAAATAATTAGCCTGAAATGACCAAAACTTAAATTAAATATAATTTTATTTTAAAAACTATGTTAGACCTTATGGTGATTAAATAAAAAAGGGGTGAATTGATTTCTCAAAATTTATAATAAATTATAACTTTAATAATTGAAATTAAAGAAGTAAAACAATGAACTTGAAATTGCAATATAGCTAGTAATAAAAACTGGTAAATGAGAAGGAAAAGAGAAGCAAATATAATCAAATTTATAAACGTTCAACCTTGTGCTTGCATCCTTTCTGTTAACCAAACTTACCAAGAAGCTCCCAATCCACTTTCTTGCCAAGGTGAGAACCTTTATCTTTTCTAAGCTAAGATATAACTTCTCTACCTTTTTAGGCTATGGTAGAAACCTCAACCTTTTTTCTAAAAGAATTTTAATGTAAACAAAGATGACCTATAAAAGGTTTGGTGTTTATAAATTGAGCACAATCAAAAAGAATTAAATGAAGATAAAAAATATAGAGAATACAAAAAGGATAGGAAAATTAAGCTTAAACAACTACAAACTATTTGAAAAATCTATGAAAGATGAAGGATGTAGCTTTAAGCTTTCCCACTTGGTGGACCTCACATTTGGAGGCTTTGGAGCATTTTTATAGCCTAGGAATGAATTGTGGTAGCTGAGAATTGATTACTATTAAAAGGAGCCATAACATGCTTCATAAATATGATTTTCCATTCATTTGTGCACTGAGGTTTCGATACCTTTACCAAGGGTATCAATATTTGCCTTTGCAAACCCAAAAAATGACTTTTGTAAAAGCTGGTTATTGATACATGAAAAAAGGTATAGATATTTTTGCACAAGTTATCAATACATCATGTCAGGGTATCAATATTTTGCTACCTTTCGAAAAAACTAGTTACCGCCAAGGATCAATATTGATATATACAAGAAGGGCATCAATACTTGTTTGAAAAACCTTATAAAAAGTGTTTTCTATAGCTTTAAGAAGATCTTAAATTATCTTAATAATGTTTTATACATAAGTATGCATTAAGAGCATACATTGTTTGAGCAAACTAATAAGTTTAAAACATTTTAGTATTTCCAAAGTATTCTTAAATTGATTTAAGGAAAAGTACTAAACTAAAAAAACACTTAAATACAAGCTAATTAAGCATAAGTTTTGCCATATCCAAACCTAGATCAATTCAAAGCTACCATAACTAATAATATCTTCTTTTTTTATATGATAAAACTTAAGATAAATTTATTTGTAAAAACTCCCCCTAAAACATTTAAAGATTTTTAATGAAACTCTTCCTTAATAAAACATTTGTCAATTAAGCAAAAACAAGCGAGGTCATAAAAGTCCATTAGCATTTATTCCAACAAAATTTATATTCGTAAGATGTAAACAATATAAATGCATGATTTAACTCTCTATATTTGCTTTGATATTCATATTCATATTCATGTAAAGCAAGCAAGAAAATTTGTCACCCTAAAATTCTCCTTTTTTTTTGTTATATCAAAAAGAAATATCAATTCAAAGTGAGGGATATTACTCCAAACAAGAGAAATAATAAATATACCATATAATAGGCATTGAAGACCATGTATACCAATTTATTAAAAAAGAATAAGGCAATAAAGTAAATTCAAGAGTTCCAAAGATTCATGTCTTCATTTGTAAGCAATTAAGCACAGGCTCACAAGATTACGAGTAAAGATGACATGCCACTGCTATTAAAAGAAATACCTATTGTTGTCAATATGCATTAAGGATACTTAATGTAGAAATTATAGTTTTCATGCATACTACTCATAATCAACCATATGGGAGATTTGAAAAATATTTTCAAGTAAAACATAGAAAACCTCCATAGGAAAGAAAATCATATGCTCATATATGATATTGTCAATAAAACCAATCTGAGCAATTTAAGAAGAAACCATTATGCAATTTACCACAAAAGAATAAATCAACGGTTAGTACATAATATATCAATTATTAATATTTTCATATAATTGTGAACGCAATAGGATAAAGATATAGCAATGTGCTCAATTCAAACATATACAACATAAACATGTAAAAATAGAATGGTATATATCAATTAGTGGTCAAAGATAGTTTAATTCAATCATTGAACATGCATTAATTCAAGCATAAGTATTTTGAACTACGAGTTAAGTCATTTTAAGAGCAAGGATATTAATTGTTAAAATAAAAAAAATGAATATTTTTAACTCATAAACATGTTCAAAGATTCATACATAGTATAAAAAAATACCAATTATCAAGGGTTATATAGCATGCATCTATCATTATACTTGATGGTAAAAGAAATAAGGTTATGTAGCATAAGTTTAGCATATACCTTTATTTTTACCACACTTTTGTTGATATGCTTATTTGACTTGAATCCATTATTCCAAATGTTTGGGCAATCCTTGATGTTCTAGGCTTAACTTTGACAAGAAAGGCATTAATTGTTTTCTTGTTTTTATATGTAAGTCTTCAATTTGCCTTGCATAAACTTAAATACAATCATGGCAAAAAGATATGCATTAGTAGTACTAGGATAGCAATTGTTAATGTCAAAATGTGCCCCCCAAAAGTCCTCATGGAGGAGGGATTACACACGACTTAAAATAAGCAAAATGATAAAATTCTTGACAAAGAGCTATTATCTTGATCAAACTCTTTCTTTTAATATAGGGAAACAATCGAATGAATCGATTGTCTAATTTGTCTTAGATGGCCACCATGAAGTGGTAAACAATTAGAGTCCTCATCAATCATTTAGGCTAAGCATGATCGGACACCTATTGAAATTAACATTCTGGTTATGAAACTTAGGATATCGATTCCAAGGTCTACATGGTCTAGAGATTCATCGATTAGGTTTGGTGGTTGGTTACGCAAAGAAGTACTAACATCCCCATCATGCTTGAAATCGATACCTGTAAGCTATATCTTACATTGATTTTTGTTGTTTTTTGGTTTTGACTTATCATGACTTAGATGTAATCCTCTTTTATGCACGAATTTGTACAAAGTGATAAATCTGGGTTTTCATGAAAAATTTGAATCACATATGCACCCCGAAAAGGTTGGGAACATAGAGATTTTTAACTAAAAATGATATTTAGATTTTTGAAAACTAGATATTTAGTTTCAAGCATAAGAGAGATATCTATTGCAATGTAACCATGTTTCTTTTTATCTTCAGATGATTTGAAGTAGGTGCGCTTGACTTAAAAGATATATGGTGTTTGGTCAGAACTTTTGAGTTATCCCTTAGTCAAGATTTGGATTAGGCATAATAATATGGAGGGGAGAAAAAAAATTGGACGAATCGCTTATCCAGCTAATCTTGGCAAGTTATCGTGAAGTAACCATAAATTTGGAGTCGCCACTGACCATTTTGGGCTACGCATGATCAGATGCTTATTGAAAACAATATCCGAAGTTACAAAACTCGAAAACAGTAATTTCAAGGTCTACAAAGTCTAGAGATTCATTAGTTGGGTTTGGGTGTTGCTTACGTGTAAAGAAGGATTAGCACCTCTATAATGCTCGAAATCGATATTTATTAACTATACCTCACTTTGGTTTCTGTTTAATCAATTCCATTTGGTAATTACTTAGACATAATCCCCTTTAATGGATGAGCTTTTGTCAAAATTATAAATCCAAGTTTGATAGAAAATTTTATATCACCTATGCGCCTCGGAGGTATGAAGAGCATAAGGATTTTTACAAAAATAATTTTTGGATTAAATTTTTAAAAATTCAGATATTTCGTATTAAGCACTAGAGAGATATCAATACGGAAGATCACCTTGTAAATTTTTTTGAAAACAAATTTTAAATATGAATGCATGATAGTCACTACAAAAGGGAAATGTGTCAGTAAAATGAAAAAGAATATAATAATTTCACAGTCAATCACAAACAAAAGAATGTAAAAAGGAGAGACGATCAAAATGTATCTCGTAATTGTCTTTGATCATTAAAAAATAACTAGAATGACAATTTAGAGACACGTCTGGATTTGGTGGTAATTTGAGGAACTAAATAAGGTTTTAATTGAAATAATTCAGGATATCTAAAAGTGAGAAAATTTTTGGATTTTAAAGTTAAAAACGGGGTTCGAGTATCCCTTCAGAGATGTAGGTTAGAGTATCCTCAAAGTGAAGATTTTAAAATTTTTGAAAGATAATTAGGAATTTCAAATATATCTTAAAGAGAAAATTTAAGTTTTCGATGGAAAACGAGGTTACAATATCCCCTCGGGTGGTGGGTTAGAGTATCCACAAAAAAGAAAATTTTTGATGATTTACGAAAATAATTAGGAATCTTAAGTGAATTCGATAGAGAAAATTCAAGTTTTTTCTTAGTGGAAAAAGAGGTTGATGATAACTCTATAAAATAGAGTTTTTTAGTCTCATTATGCAAATTAAATCAGCTAGGTCTTAGAGATTTTTATTTAAATATCATTCATATTTAGTAGTTTTTAATTTAGTAATCTTTTATTTATTTTCAGTAGTTTTTAATTTAGTCTCATTTACTTTCCTTATATTTCAATTACTTAGTTGTTTAAATAATTTCTATATTTTTGTAGGTTAAAACCCTAAAAAGCTTCAAAAAATATAACAAATTAATGAAGAAGGAAAGTGGACTCAAGAAAGCAAGGTGATTCCAAGTTGGAAAATTCCAAAAATACATGCTTAAGTTACTTGCAAATCAAGTCTCTCCACTTTAGGGTTTTACCTATAAATAGGATTCTTATGTTTAGGTTTTAAAGGCATCCCTGGATACTTTATAGCTATTAGTTTTAAAGAAGAAGAGAAGTTACCAAGATTTTGCAATATGAGACAGATCAAAGAAGTTGAAGATCGAGATTTAACAATTCTCAGTTTTCTCCTTTCATTTCATCTTTTTAACTTTATTGTAATATTTATGACGGTGGAACTTCATTGTCTTGTGTTTTATTCAATTAATATGAGCTAAATTTATTTTCATAGGATTACAATGGAACTCAACATGTAGTTTTGATTTTTTTAATTTTTTTCTTGATTTAATGATAATTAAGGTGTTTATTCAATCTTGTTCTTAACACTTCTAGTTGATTGGCCATGAATTAGATTGATTGGTAACCTTAATGAACTTGGAAAAGGGAATTTTGGTTTAGACCTGGATTAAATGACATATGTTTCATATTCATTTATTAGAATGAATTAATCTTCATGTTAGATAGGAATACATGAGCACACCATATGTAACCAAATGAGAGTCTAAGCTTAATGAGTTTCTTTTAATTCAATTTATATAGAAATATAGTAAATTGGTTGAGAGAGATATTTTTATAAGACCATCAGAAGATACTTATAAATAAATGAGAACTCCAAGTTAACAACTCAATATCATTAGTCAAGTTAAGAGAATAAAACAAATTCAAATAAAGTGTTAAGGGAAATTGTAGTCCTAGGTTTTTATTATTTATTAAGTAAACTTCATCTAAATTTCTTTGCTATTTAGTTAATTTAGTTTAATTTTAATTTTAATTAATAATTTTTAATTAATTATTTAAATAAGATTAAATTATGTTAATTTTAGTACTTAGCAAGTTTAGTATAATTTCTCATGGGAATAATACTTTATTCATTACTAAATTACATGTTATGATACGTGCACTTGCATGGTATAAATTTAACAACAAGTTTTTGGTGTCGTTGCTAAGGAGTTGTTTTACGAAATTATTTTGCTAATATTAATACCAAGCAAATTTAATCTTACTTTAAATTTTTATTTTTATTTTTTTAGGTGCCTTTTGCCATCGTATGCGAAGAGCGAGAAACTTAGAACTTGTCTATTTTGATTTTGAACCTGAAAGAACTTTTCATCGACGTCGAAGGGAGAATTTACAAGCTTTGACTCAAAATAATATAATGGCTGAAGAAGAAGATACAATGTATCTACGGGAATTTGTTGTCCCTCTTGCGTAAAGCATTCATTCTAGTATCCGGAGACCTACCCTTCAAGCCAACAACAATGAGATAAAGCCAGCTATTATTCAGATGATTCAGACATCAGTTTAATTTGGTGGTTTACCCAGTGAAGATCCTAATACTCACATTGTGAACTTTTTAGAAATATGTGATACTTTCAAGCACAATGGAGTTTCAGATGATACTGTCAGATTGAGACTATCTCCTTTCTTACTTTGGGATAAGCAAAGAGTTGGTTGAATTCACTTCCAGCTGGCTCTATCACTACCTAAGATGACTTGGCTCAAAAGTTTCTTGCCAAATAGTTTTCTCTGACCAAAACAACAAGGTTGAGGAATGACATCACTTCCTTTACGTAGTATGACTCAAAATCACTATACGAAGCTTGGGAAAGATTCAAGGAGTTATTTTGAAAATGTCCTCATCATGGTCTTCCCAAATGGCTTCAAGTTTAGACTTTTTACAATGGAATGATGGGTCAAATAAGAACTATTATTGATGTTATAGTAGGTGGTTCATTTATGGGAAGATCATTGGCTAAAGCTTATGAGTTACTCGAAGAGATGGTGTCTAATAATGATCATTGGTCCATCGAAAGAAGTTTGCCAAGAAAAGTTGCAGGAGTTGATGAAACCGATGCCATTACTTCACTCTATGCTAAACTTACGGCAATCACAAGGAAGCTAGATTCTATAAATGTACATTCAGTTCTAAGTTCCTTTATGGTTTGTGAATTATGTGGGGATAGACATTATACTGAGTAGTGCTGTAATTATACCAAATCAGTTAACTATGTTGGAAAATATGACATGCAATAGAATAACCCTTATTCAAATACTTATAATCCGGGTTAGTAAAATCATCCAAATTCTTCTTGGAATAATAACAAAGGACTTTCAAGTGCAAATAGACAAGCATTTCCACCTAGATTTTCTAAGCAAGCTTGAATCTCTAATCATGCCCAAGTTCTAGTTTAAGAAAGGAAGCCATCAATAGAAGATGTGTTTATGGAGCTGAGGGCAAAAAATGAAAGTTAAGATAATATCATTCAGACCCTAGCAACATCTCTCAGGAACCTTGAGACACAAGTTGGCAGATTACCTCTTTCATCAATAATCGACCCTTAGGAATGCTTCCAAGAAACACTGAGCCCAATCTGAGAAGAGATGAAAAGGAGCATTGCAAGGCCATCATGCTAAGGAATGGTAGAGAGATAAAGAATGCAAAAAAGGAGCTAGATTTTTCTAAAAAAAAGAATAGGGTAAAAAGGAAACCGATAAGATCCAACAACAACAACCTCAAGGTTATCCACCAGCATGTTTTTTATAATGTCTTTAGAAGTAGAAACTTGACATTCAATTCTAGAAGTTCCTTAAGGTATTTAAAAAACTCAACATCAATATTCCTTTTGCTAAAGCCTTAGAATAGATGCCTAGCTATGTCAAATTCATGAAAGATATCTTGTCAAGAAAAAGAAATTGGGTGAATTTAAGATTGTCACACTTACTAAAGAGTGCAGTGTTGTATTGTAAAAAAAAATTTCCACCCAAACTTAAAGATCCAATAAGTTTTACTATTCCATGCACCATTCAAAACCAATTCTTTAGGAGGGCACTATGTGATCTTAGTGCAAGCATAAATTTGATGCCTTTTTTTATTCACAAGAATCTAGGTTTAAGGAAGGTAAAACCCACCACAATCACTTTACAATTGGCAAATAGATCCTATACCTATTCGAGGGTAGTGTTGAAGATGTCTTGGTGAAAGTTGATAAATTTATTTTCCCACCTAATTTCATAATTCTAGATATGGAAGAAGATTGTGAAATACCCATCATTCTAAGGAGACCTTTTCTAGCAACCGGTAAAACTCTCATTGATGTATAAAAAGGTAAACTTACCATGAGAGTTCAAAACCAAGACCTAACATTTACTATTTTTAAAACTATGAAATTCCCTAACAAATCTGATGAATGTTTACAGTAAATATGGTAGATAGGGTAACAAATAAAGTTTTTATAGAAAGCTATCATGTTGATCCTTTGGAAGCAATGCTGGTATCTATTTTTGAAAGGGATGATGAAGAGTTTATCGAGTGTTTGAAACTGCTCAATTCACCACTTTTAATTAGATCCAATTTTAAATTTGAGACTTTAGGACCTTTATCTGATATGCCAACCAAACCCTCTATTAAGGGGCTAGGTCTTCTAAAGCTTAAACAACTTTCTGCATATTTAAGGTATGCTTTTCTTAGCCAAAATTCTACTTTGCCTATTATTATTTCTTTTTCCCTTAATGATAAACAGGAAGATAGATTACTTAGAGTGCTTAGAGAGCATATTAGACCATTGAGGTGGTCAATTACTGATATCAAGGGGATTAGTCCTTTGATTTGCATGCATAGGATGCTCTTTAAAGATAATCATAAGGTCGCCATAGAGCATCAACGCCGACTTAATCCCATTATGAAAGATGTGGTTAAGAAATAGATTATTAAGTGGTTGGATGCAGGCATCATTTATCTTATCTCAGATAGTTCTTGGGTAAGTCCAGTCTAATTTATGCCAAAGAAAGAAGGGATAACTGTAGTTTCCAATGACAATAATGAGCTCATTCCAACAAGAACGGTGTCTGGTTGGCGAGTTTGCATGGATTGTAGGAAACTTCATAAAGCTACGAGGAAACATCACTTTCCCTTGCCTTTCATTGATAAAATGTATGACAGGTTAGCTAGTAAGGAATTTTACTATTTCCTAGATGGTTATTCAGGATACAATCAGATTGCCATAGCAGATGATCAAGAGATGACCACTTTCACATGCCCCTATAGGACTTTTGCTTTTCAAAGAATGCCATTCAAACTTTGTAATGCTCCGGTAACCTTCCAAAGATGCATATGGCTATATTTTTTTGGCATGGTGGAAAATTTCCTAGAAGTATTTATGGATGATTTTTTTAGTTTTTGGAAATTCTTTTGATGAATGTTTGCATAATCTACATCTAGTACTACAAAGATGTGAAGAAACCAATTTAGTCTTAAATTAGGAAAAATGCCATTTCATGGTACAAAAAGGCATTGTTTTGGGACATTTATTTTCAAGAAGAGGTGTAAAAGTGGAGAAGGTAAAGATTGAGATAATTGAAAAACTTTTAGCTCCAACATTAGTCAAAGAAATTCAAAGTTTTCTCGGTCATGCCAGATTTTATCGAAGATTCATTGAAAACTTCTTAAATATTTCCAGACCACTTAGCAATCTCCTAGAAAAAGAGGTACCATTTAATTTTAATATTGCATGTTTAGCCTCTTTTCTAGAATTGAAGAAAAGATTAGTTTCCACTCCTACTATTATTGTCCTAAATTAGAATTTTCCTTTTGAACTCATGTGTGATGCAAATGATTTTGCAATTGGTGCGGTATTAGGATAAAAAAAAAGAAAAGATTTTTCATCCCATATATTATGCAAGCAAAACTTTGACAGATGCTTAAATAAATTATACTACTACTGAAATAGAATTGCTTCCTATAGTATTTGCTTTTGATTAATTTAGATCATATCTTATGGACACTAAAGTCATTGTTTATACTGACCATTTTGCTATTAAGTGTTTGATTCAAAAGAAAGATGTCAAACCAAGATTGATCCGATGGATACTACTTTTGCAAGAATTTGATTTAGAAATTCATGATAGAAAGGGAATAGAAAATCAAGTGACAAATCATGTCTCAAGATCAGACAATGGGCCAAATGTTGGCAATTCCATCTAAATTAATGAGACATTTCCTGATGAGCAGCTCTTCTAGGTAAATCAAAAAGAATTACTATTGTATGTTAACTATGTCAATTATATTGTAAGTAGAGTTTTTTCCCCTAATTTAACTTCTCAACAAAAGAAAAAAATTCTTGCATGATGTTAAGTATTATTCTTGGGATGAACCTTTCTTGTTTAAGCAATGTGCAAATTAGATTTTTAGAAAATGTGTACCGAAGGAAGAAACAAAAAGTATTTTGCAACATTATCATTCATTAGATTATGGTGGACATTTTAAAAGAGAAAGAACTGCAACCAAAGTGCTACAATCAGGCTTCTATTGGCCAACTTTTTTTAAAGATGCTCACCAATTTGTTTTGAGATGTGACAAGTGTTAAAGAGTAGGCAACATATCAAGGAGAAATGAGATGCCACTCAGTAACATCTTAGAAGTAGAGATTTTTGATATATGGGGTATTGATTTTATGGGACCATTTATTTCGTTATACAATAATCTTTATATTCTAGTTGCTGTAGATTATGTCTCAAAGTGTGTTGAAGTAGCCACCTTTCCAACCAATGATTTAAAGGTCATAATGAACTTCTTAAAAAAAATATTCATCCAGTTTAAACATAAAATTACTACAGCCTATCATCCCCAACAAGTAGCCAAGCTGAAATGTCAAACCGAGAGATCAAGAGGATATTGGAAAAGATAATTAGCCTGACAAGAAAAGATTGGTCTAAGAGATTGGATGATGCATTATGGGCATACTGAACTGCTTATAAAACACCCATCAGGATGTCTCCCTGTAGATTAGTTTTTGGTAAAGCTTGTCATCTTCCAGTAGAGCTTGAACATAAAGCATATTAGGCAATTAAGAATTTGAATTTTAAACTTCATGCCACTGGTGAAAGGCGATTGTTGCAGCTAAATGAGATGGATGTGTTTCGACTTTAATCTTATGAAAATGCCAAGATATATAAGGAAATGACAAAAAGATGGCATGATAAGAAGATTCTTGAGTGGAAGTTTAAGCCAGGTCAGTCTGTTCTTCTCTATAACTCATGTTTGAAGTTATTTTCGGGAAAACTTAAGTCTCGATGGTCCAAATCTTTCAAAATCACAAAAGTGTTCCCATATAGTGTAATCAAAGTCGTAGATGAGAGTTCCAACCGAAGTTTCAAAGTTAATAGGCAGAGACAAACATTATTAGGGAGATGGATTTGATCACCAAAAATCCTCAATCACCTTAGCCGACCCAAAATGATCAAAAACTAGTTAAGCCGATGACTATAAATAAGGCATTTCTTGGGAGGCAACCTAAGTTTCTTCCTTGCTTAACATTTTTATTTTATGATGTACATTTATTTTTTCATGATAACTTTATTTTTTATTTTTCTAGAATTAAAAAAATAGGGCATGGTGCTGTGGCACCCATTTATTTTGAAACTCAGTGCTGTAGTGTCGGGATGCAAAAAGAAAAAAAATTTTAATGCGAGTTGCTGCAGCGCCTGGCATTAGGCATTGTAATGCCCCCAGAATTCGAGGCATGACACTACAATGCTAGGGTAGTGGCGCTGTAGCAACAGCCCAAAAAAATTTACTTTTTTCTTTATTAAAAAAACCCCAAAACTCTAACCCCGTTCTTATCTCTTCCCAACACTCTTCCTCTTTACTCAAAACACTCACCCACCATAAAAATCACCATAAAGACACCAAATTACTTGAATTTTATCTCTTATCTCAATGATTTCTCTCCTTTACATAGGATTCAAGTAAACTTTTCTAGTGGATTTATGCTCTCTTTCTCTTTCTCTCTTTAAAAGTTATCCAACACACTCCAAGTAATAAAGTTTTTATTCTTGAACATTGGGTACCGATAAGTAGTAAAGTTATTAATGATTTTTATAATCACCTAACATTCTTCATGATGAGTATTCGTAGTTCATAGAAAGCAGTATAGATTTAGAAGAAGTGAAAAACTATCTTTACACACGTAACACACAATGGAAAACATCAAAAGGTGAACCTATATCCTTTAAATCTAATACCTTGCATTAGAATGGTAAGATTTGGTTACATTTTATAGCTACTAATTTACTTCGCTGTAACCATTTAAGTGATGTTACCAAAGATAGAGTAATTTTGCTCTATTCAATCCTGTATGGGAAGTCAATAGACATTGGCAAACTTATCCATTCAGTATTAATCCATATGGTGCAGTCAATGTGAGAGGGATTATGGTTCCCATCGTTGATTACTTCCTTGGGTGGCAAGGCAAATGTTCGATGGGATGAATCTAAAAAACTATTCCACTTGAAGATAGCCATTGACTACAATATGATAAGTAAAATAGGTGGACAAGAAGTACCTACTCAGCTAATGAATGTTAGAGCAGTTCTTCATTTACTCTACCACAACTGAGCCAACATCGAGCAAGACTAATGGTCAATCAACATTTGGCTAATCATAAAGCACAAATGGCTTATCAAATGGAATCTAATCAAGCCATGGAGTATGTGTAACATTTCTTCGAGAATCAACTGGGCTTAAACATGATAAAATGCCCTTAAATGCCTTCACCACCACATCTTCCCTACATTGAACAACTTAGCAAAGATGAAAATGAAAAGGAGGATAATGATACTTAGACACTCTCATCTATCACCTTATCCAATGAAAAGGGAGCATTCTTGATCTTAACTCTTATTTATTTTTGCGTATTCGAGATAATCCTTTGTTTAAGTTTGAGGGTGTTTTAGAATGAGTAAAGTTTGGGGAATAATTTGCATTTAGCTTTCATGCATTTGCATCTTTAAAGTTTTTTTTTGTACATTTTAATTTTTTTGTGATTGAAATAGTTATGCTTAATATGATGAGATCCTTATCCAATGATTGAAAGCAAGGTGATTCCAAGTTGGAAAATTCCAAAAATACATACTCAAGTTACTTGCAAATCAAGTCTCTCCACTTTAGGGTTTTACCATTAAATAGGATTCTTATGTTAAGGTTTTAAAGGCATCCCTAGATACTTTATAGCTATTAGTTTTAAAAAAGAATAGAAGCTATCAAGATTTTGTAATAGGAAAAATATCGAAGAAGTTGAAGATTGAGATTTAACAATTCTCAGTTTTCTCTTTTCCCTTCGTCTTTTTATCTTTATTGTAATATTTATGATGGTGAAACTTCATTGTCTTGTGTTTTATTTAATTAATATGAGCTAAATTTGTTTCTCTAGGATTACAATGGAACTCACCATGTAGTTTGAATTATTTTAATTTTATTTTCTTCATTTATGATAATTGAGGTGTTTGTTTAATCTTGTTCTTAATGCTTCTAGTTGATTGGCCACCAATTAGATTGATTTGGTAACCCTAATGAACTTGGAAAATGGAATTTTGGTTTAAACCTAGATTGAATGACATATGTTTCATATTCATTTATTTAGGATAAATTAATCTGCACGTTAGATAGGAATATACAAGCATGCCATATGTAGCCAAATTCGAGTCTAAGCTTAATGAGTTTCTTTTAATTCAATTTGCATAGGAATATAGTTAATTGGTTGATAGAGATATTTTTATAAGACCATCGGAAGATACTTATAAATAAATTAGAACTTTAGGTTAACAACTCAATATCATTAGTCAAGTTAAGAGAATTAAAAAAATTCAAATAAAGTGTTGAGGGAAATTGTAATCCTAGGTTTTATTATTGATTATGTAGACTTCATTTAAATTTCTTGGCTATTTAATTAAATTAAATTTAGTAAATTTAGTTAAATTTTAATTTTTACTTAAATTTTTTTAATTATTTGCTTGAATAAGATTAAATTGTGTTAATTTTAGTACTTAGCAGATGTACTACATTTCCTTGTGGGAATGATACTCTATTCATTACTATATTATGTGTTACGATACGTGTACTTGCGTGGTATAAATTTGACAACATTAAAGTATCCCTTTGGAGTGGTGGGTTGGATTATCCCCAAAAATGAAAAATTTTGGATGTTTTAAAAGGAAAGGATATTTTGAAATAAGAAAGGTATTTTGGAATAAGGAAATCGAAGATTTGTATAAAATATATTTTTATCTTAAGCCTTGATCCAAGCCTATTTATGTTGTAGAGGAATTAATTGGATGCATTTCGAGACATTTAAACATCTCTATGAAGGCATTCTGGAGACTAGGTTAATTTTAATTTGAGAGAAAATAGAGGGCAGCATCGCACTGTCTCCCTTCTAGAATTTATTTTGGGTTTATCCGAAGGCTTTAAGGAGTAAGCGAGGTACTGTTGGAAAGTTAACTTGATGAGGACTAATATAAAAAAATTTCAAAATTCTAAAATTCACCTTATAGAGTTAGGCCTGTTTCGAAACTGGTAGCATGTACAGGGGAAAAGGCATGATAGACTTTAAAAATCATTCAGACTCATTCTCAATCATTAAATTGTAAGCAATACCTTTCCTAAAAGAGAATTTTGTAAACGTTTTGGGAAAAATATTCAAAATATAGAGATAAATCATTTGATGGAACATAACATTCCAAACAGAATATAACATGCTAGTTCAAGGAAGTTCCAGACAACAAAGGTTCATAAATCATAACTCCCTTATCCAGGATGATCAAAGGGCAAACAAGACAGTTTTGGAAAGATAATTTGATGCCATTTAATGGAAAAATATTATAAAATTATAGAAAAATCTTTTATTGTTTGAAAATAATTTTTCAAATTCGGACTATGGTACTGCCAGATCAAAAAACAAGGGTTATTTGATTCTTCAGGTTTTTTGCAAGTCAAATTTGAGTTATGGACATCTAAACATCCACAACGCAGGGAAAAGAATGATAAGAGCATCAGTAGTTCATTACATAATCTCGAAGTAGTTTGAGATGATGAAACAACCCGTTAACCATGCCATCATGAAGGCGTTAAACTCAAGATCAAGGCTTAGTATTTTTTATCAACTAAAATGGTCATCTTTGTTTGAAAAACAACATCTTTAAACTTAGTTTACCTTGAATCCATATTTAAAATGTTTGATTTGTCCCAAAGATTGGAAGACCAATTTTAGAAAAATGTTAAGTCTGTGCTATTCTTCATTTATTGGTGGTAGCATAACCTAGCTATAGGATATCTTAAAAATCAGATTTTTAGCAAGCAAGCAAGCATCTTGACAGAGATGTCATAAACAAAATACAACACACAAAAAGTGAATAGGGATAACACATGCAAACACACAATGATGACATTTTGATAATAAGAAGATAAAAAAATGCAAAGAGGTAACAAATAAGATGCATGGAAATGATAACTCCATGAACGACAACAAAAATCATGTTATGGAAAATGAAAGGAAAGCATGCTGGAATTTTTAGGATAGTATTTTATTCCATGAGACTCTTTAAAATGCAAGAAAATGGATGAAAATACTCAATACATGTTGGTAAGAACATTCAAGCATGTCTTAAGCAAGTGAAAATAGGTAAACGCATGAATAAAGGACTGTTTTGGTGAATGAATGAGAGAAGATGTTTAGACTACCATGCAACATCAAGGCATCAAAAGAACACCAAAATCCTAAGACCACCATAACTAAGGCAACAATAATGCATGGGAGTCCTAGGATGGTCATGGTAGCATAAATGGTTCACTAAAATGATGCAAGTGCTAGAAATAAGAAAAGAAATAAAGCTAAGTGAGAAAATATACCAAAAGCCTTAAGCTTTGGCTTTTTTCTTTGAATAGCAACTTGGGACTCACCTTTTTTCCTTTTGTTTGATGTTGATATGCAAGGAAATGATGAAAAAAAGATTTTTGGTAGGGTGTTGAAGGAAAAAAGTTTTAAACATAAAGATGAATGTGTCTTTAGTTGTGATTTTAAGGAGCTGCAGGAATGGAGGAAGGTTGAGGGTGAAAGGGAATGAAATAGTGTTTTGAGAGTGTTTTTTGGGACTAAAGGTTGTTGAAGGTTTCTTGAGATTACTGGAAAAATCCTTCATTCTTTTTGCTAAGCTAGCTTTGGCCCCTGTTTAGCAAATGCTTTTTTGGAGACAAGGTAAGGGCATTTTTTATCTTTCATTCATGTACTATGAGACAACTCCAGGTACTATGCTCTACTGCTTTTATTTCATTGGTTCTACCATGTAGAGTGGTGGTGCAAAAAGGCTGTAATAGCCTATAATTGGAGAAAAGCCAACATGCCCTTTGACAAACCATATATTTCATGAAAAAGTCCCTTTTCATTAGCTATTTAACTTTAAAAATTTGTTTGAGTCCAATCATGAGCCCATAGCAAAGGCATGGTATGAATTATGATGATTCTAGGTGCAAAAAATGTGTTGAATTAGATTTTTAAAGGCTAAAAAATGGGTCGAGCTAGGTAAAAATGCCTTGATGTATCCATACAACACATTTTGGATTGATACGTATGGCAATTGTTACCCATGAGTATCAATACAATGAAGTGTGTATCAATACCAAGAGCAAAAAATTATTTCTAGTCTCGAGATTTATAGGTATGTATCAATCACAACTATAGCTATTGCCAAGGCCTGCATCAATACAAAAATAGTAAGTGTCGAGACCATACCTTAAGTATTGATGCCAAACCTTCTTGTATCAATATTACATATGAAAATTTGAATTTTTAGTGACATGAAAGCATTATATCAATACTTATGCACTAATATGATTTCATGTTCCTTATGGTTCGTATTGAGCCTCACCTTGGTCACAAACGATGGAAAACTAGCCTATTTCATCTGAATCACTTCAAGGACATTGCAAATAGTGACTTTTGATGCCTTATTTTTCATTTTTTCCCTTAATACTACCCATAGGCATTTCAAACCCCACTAAAAAAATTTGTCACCCTCATTTGTCATTTTTCTTTAATATGAGCCATAGACATTTTAGACTTTGCCAAAAAAATTTTAGCCTGGTGCCATGTCGCTTAATAGTGCCCGATGACATGTCACTTGGCAACTATTTTATTTTATTTTATTTTTTTGATTCTATCATCTTTTGATTATGTTTCAGGGTGTTAGAAATTGGATCTAGCAAAATAAGGTCTATATAATATAGACATGAAATATTGCCTTGTGATTTATGAAAACAATTTGGAAATACAAATGCAAGGTAGACAACACAAAGGGAAACATGTCAATAAGACATAAGAAGGATAAGATAACATTGCATAAAATAAATCATAAAAAAGAGAGAGGGGAAAGATTGATTAAAATGTATCTCATGATTGTGATTAGTTATCTAGAAATAACCAAATTGACAATCTTTAAGAAACATTTGGATTTATAGATTAATTGAGGCTTGAAAAATAGGTTTGGAATTAAAATAAATCTAAGAAAATTCGAGGCACGAAAGGTTTGATTTTGAGTTAAATTTAAAAAAAGGTTAGAGTATCCCATCAAAAAATGAGGTTGAAGTATCTCGTGAATGAAAATTTTGGTATTTTTTAGGATGACGAGATTAGAAGAACAAAGGTTTGAGATATTTCTTGACAGAATGGCATTTTTGACAATTTTTGACAAAATCGATGATTTTTTTGTTAAAAATGAATGGATAATACTAGAATCATAAGATTTGAAAAAAAGATCATGCCTTGATCTGAGCCTAATGGGGTTGACACTTTTTTCTTACTTGACGGGGTTGGTCAAAATCATTTAGAGGCATCTGAATGCCTTAGAGTGGGAATTTTGGAAAATCAATTAATTTTGA
Source organism: Adansonia madagascariensis (assembly GCA_038381835.1). Taxonomy (NCBI): domain Eukaryota; kingdom Viridiplantae; phylum Streptophyta; class Magnoliopsida; order Malvales; family Malvaceae; genus Adansonia; species Adansonia madagascariensis. The sequence continues at coordinate 16,306,010 of JBBYHL010000021.1, forward strand.
TAAATGTTGAAACAAGAGATGGCATCATGCTATCCTATCTCTAATTTTATTTTGGACTAGTCTAAACATTTTAAGAGTTAGATAATGTACCATTAGAAAGTTAACTTGATGAGAATTGATATAAAAAAATTTCAAGAGATCCTAAACAATCATTTTTTGAGAGGAAATAATTTTTAGAGTTGGGTCTAATTCAACACTGGTAGTAGGTGCAAAAGAAAAGGTGCAGTGGACTTTAGAAAATATTCCTAACTCATTTAGAATCATTAAATCATAAGCAATATCTTTTCAAATAGGGAATTTTACAACTTTTTAGGAAAAAAAATTTCAAAATCCAAAAAAATCATTTGATGGGTCAAAACTACATGAACAAAATGCAAATTACTAATTCTAGAGGTTTCAGATAGCAAATGTTTGAAAAATCATAGCTTTCTCATCCGAAGTGATCGAGGGCAAACAGGATATAGTTAGAAAGTTAATTCGATGCCTTCTAGGAAAAAATAAAAAATTCTAGAAAAATGTTCTCTGGATCAAAAATGCTCTTTTTCAAGTTGGGGATATAGTGCTGCCAATGCTGAATAGGGTTAATTTTGATTTTCTGGTTTCTTAGAGTTAGATTCGAGCTGTGGACATTCGAACATCCATGAGCGAAAAAGTTAGTGACAGTTGCTTCACAAGCTCATTTGCATAATCTCGAAGTAGTTTGGTTAATGAAATAGCCTATTAAACATGTCATAAGCAAAAGACTCTTGACACAAGACCAATGCATATACAGTTTAAGAAAATTTTGAATGGATATTTTTGTATTGAAAATCAAAGTATCTAACCTTATTTATCCTTCAATCCAAACATGAAGAGCTTGCTTTTTCACTAAGATTGGAAGACCAATTGATAGAATTCATTAAGCCTAACTTAGGGAGGATTTGAAAAATAGATTTACAAAAAGAACAAGACATCAAGCAAGCATCTTTAATCATGTAAAGCATTCAAATATGGCATTAAATGATAAAAACAAGCTAGAATATCAACAAGACATCACTTTTATTAAAGAAACAAGTTAAAAATGCAAAGAAAGTATGCATGATATGAGCATAGAAGAAAATGTTTCATGATGTGAACATTTACTTGAAATTTCATGATAGCATAAATGCATAATTTTTAGGCAAAGTAAATACATAGATATACCAAACTATGTTTATGAATGCATAGAAAATCATATGAGCATGAAAAAAAGATGTTTCAATGACATGAATTTATGCTAGAAATTTCAAGACAACATAAAAACATGATTTTTATGCATGAATGCCTGACAAAATTACATGTGAACAAGACATCAAAGAAAATGCATGGAACCTATAAATGGTCAAGGTTGCATGGGTCATTAACATAATGAAAAGAGCAATAAACATAAAGGGTTGAGTTGAGACAATATATCAACAAAAGTTCTAGTAACTTTTCTCTTAAAAGATTAGCTTTTTCCCAACCAAGATGTTGTCTATCTAGCTTTTATTTATTTGTTATGAGTTAGTAAGAGAAAAGCAAGCAAAAATGGCTAAAAATGGTGTTTTGGAGATGTTTTATTGGGGTGCTATGTAGAGCTACGGGATAAGAATGTTTTGATGTCGATGATGGTAGGTAAAATTTATTGAGAGAGTATGAAAGCGGAATATGTTTAGGTCCTTTTAGCTAATATCAATATTCCCTTATAAGGCCATATGTACAGTGAGAACAATATGTAAAAAGCAAGGGTATTTTTAGGGTTTTGTGCATTTACTGTAAATGAAAACAAGGTATCATGTCAACTGTCTCCTAATTGCATTGGCTACTTAACAAAAATAATGGATGAAATACCAAAGTGCCCTTTAACAAATTACATTAAGTCATGAAAATGTCCCATGCCATGGCTATTTAAGCCTAAAAAATTCAACTAAGCCAATCACAAGTCTAATGCTGAGGGTGTGAATTTAGATGATTTTTGGTACCAAAAACATGATCCATTTTAACTTTTGATGCAGTGGTGAAAAGAGGTGAACATGCCATGAAGTATGCAAAATTTGCCTGATGTATGAATACAAAGCATTTTATATTAATAAAAAGAGCAAAATTTTGCCCAGATGTATCGATACTTTGAAGAATGTATCGATACATTCACTTATGTAGTAATACGTTTAAGCCAAAAATTGTGATTTTTGCTGCTGCCAAGCTTATATCGATAAAACAAGCTAATGTATTAAGACATGAAGAAATGTATCAATACATTAACCTTTTATACCGATATAACCCTTTATTGATACATAAATAGCATGTATCTATACATACATGCAAAAATATAAATCTTTACGCGCCATTTGCTCTTTGAATACCTTACTATGGCTAGGAATAATAGGTAATTGATCCATGCTTGTTCGAATAACTTTGATGATGTTTCAAATGATAACCTTAGATGCCTCAAAAGTCAGCAGACAAAATAAGGTATCTACAGTTGCCCTTCTTTGGCTATTGCTGAGTATTAGGAATAAGATGTAGACATCTAATTTTGTCTAAGACTTTTCCCTAGTAATCCTAAACTATCTAGATCAATAATTAGGTAATCATTACGTTAGGGGTTTGACTTCTCTTGGTGGTTTTTAGGACCTATTTGATTGTATCTAAATGACCACTCATACGCATAATAGAAAAATTGCAAACAAACCTTGGATAGAAAAAATGAATATTAAAGTAAAAAATAGCTTTTAAATTTATTATTTTGAAATTTTGAAATTCATTTTTGCAGATGATGTTATAGCCAAATTTCTCATTTTTAGGGATTTTTCAAAATTTTTTCATAAAATTTTAAGAGTTTTACCAATATTCATGCAGTATTTATGCCAATACTTATCTAGAAAAATCAAGAATATTAAGGAAAAAATTTGCATTACCATTTTATTCCACAAGGTGTCAAGTTGTCAAATTTATTTATTAAAATTAAATTTTTCATAGTACTACAAGTATTTTGCTTTTGAAAGTTTTTGATAATATTTGTTCCAAATTTCATTCTCATCCTACTATTTTAATAAATTAATATTTTGAGTAACATGTTGAATTTAATTCATTTTTATAAATTTAAGTATATTTTTGGAATTTTCTTGCTTCCAAAATATGAATATTTTTTATCTATAAAATTTTTTAGAGTTTAGAATTTTAAATATTTGCACATATTTTAATAAAATAGCTTGGATATAAATTTTTGAAATTCCAATTCATTTTTATTAAATATCAATTTTCTTATGTAAGGTTTTTTCCAATAAAATTTTACACGTTTGATGTTTTTAATTGCATTTTTCTTGCACATAAAATGTCTCAAAATTTTTTTTTTGGAATTTTTATATGGAAACTTTATTAATTTAATTTTTAATGGGCTAAAATTTATTTTTTTCCTGTTTACTAGGCTTTAAAACCCATTAAATTTACTAGTAGGCCTAGTAAACCCACTCGTTTTTCAACAAGCTTAATGAGCCCATTTTTGTTTTTTAGCAGGCCTAACAAGCCTATTTTGATTAAATTCTTAATTAAATTTATTATGTGAAATTTTTATTTCTTGAATAAATAATTTTTAATTTGTTAGAATTTAATCCTAATAACTTGTTTTTATCTGATTAAGATATTTCTCAAATCATCATGAAGACCATGTTCTAGATGATGATTCATGTAAAATGACAAAATCAATTGATTAAAGCTTATCAAAAGACCTGAAAAAATCTTTAAAAGATAAAATAAAGATACAAATAAAAAATAAAAAAAGAAAAAAGAGAATGAGATTCGACAAAGGGACTTTTTTCATCCATTGGTCAATCCTCCCTTTATAAATAGAGGGAGGATGCCATCATTTAAAAGGAATGGTGTCTATAGCAAAAAAATAATAATAAAACACCAAAAAGATAGAAAATTTTCAAGTTTTTCAAGCTTTTAAGGTAGTTTCACCTGGAAAACTCCTGATTTCTTTTGGTTTCATGAATATTTCATCATTTTAGTGACTTTAGTGTGGGCTAGTGGATTTTAATCCATATTGAAAGGCCAAGTATGAAAGCCATGATCAAACTTCCTTGATTTTGTTGTTATATTTGATTTTTATTAGCAATAAGTTGATTTTCATCAAGATCATTTGTGTTCATTGGTAGAAATGATGCTATTTTTATATGTTATATTATTGTGTTATTTTCCTTGTTCTCTATTCCTTGGTATTTTCATGTTGATTGTTGATGAAATATGTTTATATGTTCATTTTGCATATTTGAGCTTGATAGAAACTAAGACATATATTTATATTGATATTCATAAAATTATGTGATGAAAAAAATTTGTTTTTGGGGTTGTATGGTTTGGTCAAATATGATAATAGCCCTTAATGAAATATTTATGCTTGATTTTATGATATTTTAGACTATTTTTGAAACTTACAGGGGCTTAAAAATAATTTTTCCAAATTTTTTAAGGCCTTGGAAGGGTATTTTCATAGTTGGCCAAACCTAACATGGATTAATTTGTGAAGTTTTTTTTTTTATTATTTTTCAATTATAGAAAGTGTAAGGACTAAATTGCAAAAAAAAAAAATTTCCAAGGCCATCCATATTTGGTTGAATTACTTATCAACATTTAGAAGTGTCTTTCATGCATTTTAAACATGATTAAATGCATTTTAAACCTTTTAAGGACCTTTTTGTAATTTTAAAAGTTTATGAACTTGTTTGCAAAAAGTCACAAAAATTATTCCAAGGCCAAAGGTACTTGGTTGAATACTTTATTTGATATTTTATATGTTTTCCATGTTAACTTTGATGTGTTGGATGTTTGATAATGTATTTTATTTCATTTAGGGGCCATTTTGTAAAATTAGAAAAAGTTTGGAACCCAATATAAAAACCTTACATTTTTTGGTCAAAAAGGTCTTTTCTGACATTAAATTACTCATTTAGGGTATGTTAGTCATTTTAAGAATATTCCTAGCACTTTTAGCCATTTTGGGGTTAAAATGTAATTTTGAAAAATTTAAGAGCTTAATTGTAATTTTTGCATTTTAGGTCACCTTTGATGTCTAAGTTAACCATTAAGGGTATGATTGTCATTTCATGTTATTTTTAGTCCTTCAGGGTAAAGGGATACTTGTGGAAGGTACCTTAGAGGCATTTTAGTAACTTACCATAGAATCGAGTCCTTTATGATCGCCAGATACTTTTATGTCGAAGGTATATAATAGGGATAGGTCTAACTTTTTATGAAGTTATTAAGTCTTTTAGTGTTACTCGGGTACTTTAAAGTTGAAGGTAGACCTTAGGGACATTTTAGTAATATGCATTATCTAAGCCGATGTGATCACTGAGATGCTTCCATATCAAAGGTGCATATTAGGAATAGGTTATTTCCTTTATGATGTTATTGTATCCTTTAGTGTAACCGAGATACTTTCATGTCAAAGGTGCACAATAGGGATAGGTTCATCTTTTTATAAAGTTATCTAGTCTGTAGGGTTAATGAGATATTTAACGTTGAAGGTAGAACTTAGGGATATTTTAGTAATATATATTAAAATTGAGTCTTATGTGATCACTAGGATACTTCCATGTTGAGGGTGCACAATAGGAATAGATTTCTTCGTTTATGAAGTTGTCAAGTTCTTTAGGTCACTAGGATGCTTTAATGTCGAAGGTATACTTTAGAGGACATTTTGGTTTCTTTAAACCAACTTAAGTCCTTAGAGTCTAGTTTTGTACTTCCCATCGAAACTAGTTTTAAGATAAATTTTTACTATTTCTTATAAAATTAAAAGTTTTAAAATTAAGACAATGTCTCTGAATTAAAGTAGAATGCATAATTTCTCCTAGCATATGGAAAGAGTTTCGTGGATTATTTTAATAACGAGATATCCTTTCAAAAAAGAGAATATTAGGACTTTTAGAATTTCGTAAAAATAAAACCTTTTTTATTCCTCTGATTCTCTGGTAAGGTGTGAAAGATATTTTAATTTTTAAACCTTTTGTATTCTTCTAGTTTTCTGGTGGGTGCAAAAAAGATAATGATAAAACCTTTTTTGTTCTTTGTTCCTTCGATTGGGTACTGAAGATATTTTGATTTTAAAAAAAATATTAATAACTCGATTTTCTCATACAAAATAATAAATTTGGGACTTGAAAAATTTTAAAATATGGGAGTTATAATTAAAAGCCAAATATAGAAACCGCATTAAGATTAAAAAAATAAATTAACACATTGTTAATAAGGTATCGATTGCCAGGCATCATGAGAGGGATCACTTCTTACTTGTGATTTTAACTGAATTTCAAACCCTTCCACGTGATCTCTAGTATTAGTGTAGACTTTAGAGTCCATTTTCTAAGGTCTCTTTACCCTCAAAATACTAACTCTGGTAGGTGAGCAATCTCACCTAGCCAAAATAGATTAGTAGCAACTCTAAGATACATGGTTATTTCATAACAACTATTTAGAGTTAAGTGAGTGATTTATCATGACAAGTTAGTCTCTAAAAAGAAGAAAAGATAATAATGATATGGCCTCTAAAAATTAAAAAAAAATGATACATAAATACATAAGAGTGAGGATACAATTGCCTTTTCGGTTTGATTGTTCAGGATTCTATCCCAACCATATTGCCACACAAGGTAAAGATCGATAGACACTATTTCTTTAAGGGTGTGCTTGATGCTGTCTTATGTTTGAAAATATCAAAATTTAATATGATACCAAGGTAAAATCGATATTTTGGTAATGATTTCAATTTTTGCAAGAAGGTAAAGATAGAGTTTTTTTTTTAAATTTTTAATTATTAAATTTTTTTATTACAAGAGACCTAGACTGTGATCTTAGGCCTAACCTATAGGTTTAACTTTGGAACTAGAGAAGGGGCTAAAGAGCCAAAACTAAACCTGCTAGTATTCTTAGACTTGGTTTTAAGATAAATTCTCCTAACAAAGGAGTAATTTGCCAAGCTAGACCTATCGACCTTATTAGGTTTAATCTTCCTGACACAAGCTAATTAGTAGGACTTAGCCTGCTAGCATCATTGGGCTTGACTTTCTTGATATAGGCTAATTAGCTAGATCTAGCCTGTTGGCATTATTAGGATTAACTTCTAACGATGGCCCAATTAGCTGGATCTGACCTACTGGCATCACTTGGTTTTAACTTTTAATGATGGGCCAATTAGCTAGATTTGACTTACTAGTATCATTAATAACTTTTGATGACAAAGGCCAATTAGTCAAAACTGACCTACTAGTATCACTAGGTTTTGACTTTTGATGACCTGGGCCAATTAGCCAGGATTGACCTACCAGTATTCTTTAACTTTTGATGACATCGACCAATTAGCCGAGATTGACATACTAGCATCATTGGGCTTTAACTTTTGATGAAATAGGCCAATTAGCCAGATCTAACCTACTAGCATCACTAGGCTTTGACTTTTAATGACATAGGACAATTAGTTAGGATTGACTTATAGCAACATTGGGATTTGACATTTGACATTTGACATGGGCCAATTAGCATGATCTAGCCTACTGGTGTTATTGGGCTTGATTTTCTTGACATAGGCCAATTAGCTGAAACTGACCTATCGACATAACTATGCTTTGACTTTTGACATAGATTAGTTAGTCGAGACTGACCTCATAGCATCACTGGGCTTTGACTTTTAACATGGGCCAATTAGTCAAATTTAGCCTATTAGCATCATTGGGCTTGATTTTTTATGATGGGCTAATTAGTCGAGTCTAATATGTTAGGGTTATTGAGCTTGATTTTCTTGACATAGGCTAATTAGCTAGAACTAACCTACCAGCATCATAGGGCTTTAACTTTTAACATGGGCCAATTAGCCGAATCTGACCTTAAGGCATCATTGGGCTTGATTTTTCACAATCATAAAAAGGCATCATATAAGACTTTCTCATAAGAGAACTTATAATCGATGTATGGGGTGCATTTAAATAATGTAACATTGATATGCTATGAGTGCTTTTGAGAAAATTCATGTATGAATGTATATATTAATTGTTCTTTGATATGTATGTGTGTTGCTATTCTAGTAAGTGAAGCATTTCTTTACATATATAAAAGGATTTGTTATCTCCCTTTTCTTTTCTTGTTGTCACGAATTTGATCGAGTATCATTAAATCTTATCAAAGTCTATGTCCATCTCTTACCTCTTGACGTTTTATCATCTTGCAGAGAAATGGTTTGTCGATTTGCTAACTTTTAAAGAGTAATCTTACTGGTGAAAGTAGACATGAGATTATTTTGTAGTGATCCCAAGGTTTTGACTTTTTCCTAGCCTATCCTTTTGCATCTTAACTTTGAAGTCTTTGGGGCATCTGAATTTTCTCATGAGGATAAAAAACAAGGTTAGTGTTCCTTGACTTAGGACTACACTTTTATAGTTTTATGTTATAAGGTTTTCATCTCTTTGTTCAAGGCAAGTCATGTCCCCTATTCCATGGATCGCCTTGGAATAGCATCAAGCACATCAAGCACAACTTACCTTGAACAGCTATTTTCTAGACTTAAAAATGAAGACATTTCATGTTCATGTGACATCAAAGCTTTTGACAATTGGTAATCCCCAGGGGCATTTTTTACCAAAAACTTGACTCTTTTTTATGGGTTGGCTAGTTTAGGTGGGACATATTGACATGAAAGGTCAAGAATTCAAAAATATTGAAAAATTATGACTAAAGACTTTTAATGTTGACCAAGAAGGTTAGAGTTTAAACTGGTTGACACTGTGGAGTTAAGAGTCGATGTGGAATAGTAAAAGGTTTAGACTTTTGCAAATTGATCAGGAAGAGGAGACAAAAGTTTATCCACTCAGATTTATTAAAAACTTATTATGATGCTTTCTTAGCTTTCAAATGTGGGAGTTTGACAAGTGCTAGTCTTGGTTATGAGTTGTAGTTCTCAAAAAGTTGTTTGGAAAGCCTCTTAGACAAGTATTGGTCCTAATTGAAGGGTATTAATTAGGGGAGTATTCTAATAGGGGTTTCGAAACTGGACCTCTTATCTTGTGAATGTTCTAGACATCTTGAGATTTTAAAAATCTTGACAACCCTCTAATTAGTATTTTCTTTTTGTGGCTATTCAAGCAACATTGAAAATGACTTCAGGATTTTTGAATTTGCTTTAGACTTCCTATTTTTGGCTTTTTGGCCTTTTACCCTAAAGCTTCATTCTTTTTTTTCTTGACTTCATTTTTTAACAACTTTATCATGCAACTTAAAAAAACAAAAAATTTTCCTAGAAAAATAATTTCTTGGAAAACAATAGCTATTCTTGATCAAAACAGACTTTTCAAGGTATAAACTATAGGCTAAGGTTCAAAGATCTGAAAAAAAAAAGTGTGTATAAGCCCAAATTCAATGTTTAAGGGTGATCAAATCAAGGATCATCTCTAAGGGTTTGCACCTCTAAGTGTTCTCATTTCTATTTATTTAGTTCCCTCTTTCTTGATTTGATTTTGACTTCGATTTTATTGATTTTTTCTTTTTCACCTTGAATTTGACTTTTTTTTGGCTTTTTAGAGGAAAATTTAGACTTTGATGACTTGGTACATCCCATATTTGCCCCTTGATGTTAGGCATTTTGGTAATCGAAAAAGTGGATATCCACTTCATTTCCCTTTAAAAGCTTTCCATGCCTTCAAATTTAAAGGTTGATACGTGATCAGGGTTTTTGAAATAACAAATTCATTAAGCTCAAAAGGGGTAGCAAAGGAAATGATTTTATAATATTTGAAAGGACAATAGAAGATAACTATCTTTCATTTCAAACATCACTATTATAAACAATGCGTCATTTTTCAAGGCAAGGTTCTATTAGAAAACATGTCGAATACCTTAATCACATGATGTTGCATTCAATTTTATTTTCCATTTTCTTTTCCCAAGTGCATGCCTTGGTATTTCTTTCCCTTTAAACTTAAAGGCATGTTCCCTAAAGTCACCAATTTGCCTAGCCATAAATGATTTTAAGTTTTGATTGAAAAAATAGAAGGTTTCAAATAGTTATAAAGGAGTCTCATATTCTATTTTTAAAGTAGGCTTTGATGATTCACTTTAAAAGTAGGAATCATCCATTTTGGTTGTGTTACCTATAAGTCAAAAATTTAGGGAAAGGTTATGATGTCCATGATAAGAGGTTGTCTAAAGGGATTCGAGGATCTCAAGGTTCTCATCCAATCTTAGCCCACATCAAACTTCCTATCCAGTTCCATTGAAAGTAGGTCTCAATTGTTCGACTTTCAACCAACCCGAGGGAAAGTCATTCTAGTTAGTCATATTTTGATGTTGTTTTTTAATCTTTAAGGTGACCTAAGGTGATATCATGAGGGATAGGGGTGAAATGTTTTAGTAAAGTAGATTTACCCCTAAAGATGATCACCAATTTGTCACGACTATCACTACATTTTAAGGAAATTATTACTACCTTGAAGATTGGAATTTAATCATGTAAGACATTAAGCCAAAGAGATTTAATATTCAAAATGAGGCATGATGCATGATGATTGCAAGTTCATTCATTTGAATTCAAAATTCATATTCATTTATAAATGAAAAATATATATATAGAATTCAAACAAAGATAGAAATTGCCCCTGACTAGCATACTACTCGAAGACTTATGTTTGAGACCGATTGCTCCTGATTGGTATACATAAGCTCCTTCAGTTTTGCCAGCTTTTCATTAATGATGACTTGAACTTTGTCTTTAAATGCCTCACAATTCTCCATAGCATGTCTTTTTATCCCTTGGTTGTACTTACATGTAAGGCTCGGATCGTACCATTTTGGGTAAAGAGGATTTCTAGGCTTTGCTTGGATGTTGAAAGTCATTTAGTTCCAGATCAGCAAAAGAAAGATCTCCATGTAAGAGATTGGCAGGGAGTGGTGCACTTTTGTCTTTTTTCTCTTACATTCTTGAGGATAATTAGAGTTAACTTTGGGCAGGTCCATATCTCTTGGACATAATGTGGATAAACCTGTATGAAAGGTGCTAGGGCATATGGATGAACCTGTTAAAGTTAAAAGTCAGTTATAGGTTGGAGGTGCAGACAGGGTCTAAATGGATCTCTTTGATTTGGTCTTTCTTTTTTTGCTATAATGGTCAAAACCTGCTTACCCATTTTTCTTTTAGAAGCTATTCCAACATTGACACCTTCGATTCTCCCTACTTTGATCCTATTTTTATTTTAGCCACAGCAAATATGATGTCTTTGAATTTTATGAAGGCATTATTGACCATCTTATCATAATAGGTAGTCAAACTTATGCTACATGGCTTTCCATCTCTTTATAGCTTTCATAAGATTCTTTTTTCATATTTTGAAGAGTCCATCGATTATGAGTCATCTTCATTAAGTGCTAGTATTGTTCTAGAAATATGTGAGCCAAATCTTTCCAAGTAGATATTTGGCTTCTTCTTGGTCAGGAATACCATTTAGATGCTGTCGCAGTCAAACTTTCTAAAAGATATGAATGAGCAACTTTCACCCCTAGCATATGTAGCCATTTTATGGTAGTAGACAATTAGATGCATCTTTAAGCAACTCAGCCTATTATACTTCTTGAATTCTAAGACCTTGAATTTTAGTGAAATGGTCACATCAAGGACCAGTCAAAGTTTTTTAGCATCATTGAGTCCTTTTCTTTACTCCATAGCTTGGATTCTTTCTTCGAGCTGGTCATTTTTTTATGTTTTCTAATCCTAAGTCTCTCTTTATGGATTTGGTCTTGACTATTTTGCATTATGAGTTGATTGCGAAGGTACTAAGCCAAAGAGTTCATCCAATTGAAATGCATAATCTTTTCTCATTTTACATGAAAGGAGAAACGCCAATTAGTTTTAAAGATATGCAAGATTTTTGCATTATCCACTTTCATTATTATCATGCATAAGTGAATGGATGGGTAAGTGAATAAGTGAATGAATTCATGATGTCATGGGCCTTTAATCAAGTCCAAACATAAAGGAAATCATAGTGAAAGTATCAAAGGTTCCAAATGTAGTTCAGTTATTACCATCCCATAAACTGAACCATACTCCTTATCATTCTGTTGATGTTCTCAATACATAGCATTTCTCTTACACAATTTCAATGAACAAGTAAACACTGTCTTTGTAAACATTCTCCTATCCTAACATCCTAGTACTCATAAAAGCATAAGAGATCTAATCATCTTTTTTCATTATCGAGAACTCTACTTGGTCTTTTGAATTCCTTGATTAGCTAGGGTCTCTGATAGCCCTAAATTGTAAGACCTTAGAGTCGCTAAGGTTTTGTTCCCTTCGTTTGAATGATAGGCATATCTTGGTGTTATACTTTGATTCCTTGGCATGGTATTCACAATGGGCATTAGCGTTAAACCACTGTAGGTATGTGGGCATTTTCTTAGCGACATAGATGGAAATGACAAATGTTCTTAGAGTAAAAGGGGATATAGCTCTTTATAAGTTATTAGGATAGGATTAAATTAGGACTCTCCTCATCATCTTTTCTTAGAACCAAAATTAGATAATGGTTGAAAGATGATAAGAAGATGCCTTATTTTGAAAAAGGTGTTAATTTATAACAATTCAGAGCTAGGGTGTTTAGTCTCAATTATTCGAGGAAGTATGATAACGGAGGGTTTGGTATTGGTCACTTCAGGTTCAAACATTTACATCTTTGACCCTGACATCAGGTCGTGTAGTGTATGGAATTAAATCTTGGTGATAATGTTTTTCTAGAATAATTTGTCTTCGTTTGACCAAGGCTTATGAGCATTCTTATTAATTTTGAGGATTGCCCCCTTATTTTCTAAATATCCTATCCTACCCTCCAATGGTTCCCTCTAAGGTGCTAATATATGTTTCCAATTGATCTGCCATGGCCTGACCTATCCAGCCTATTACAAATGATGATGCCCCTTTAACATATTCATTTCTAAGATGGCTAATAAGACCTCTATAATTTTTACAATTTTTTTCATTTCTCAAACATCATACCCGAGCCCTTCTTGGATGCTTTCTATAGTACTAATTCCTACTTGTAATTGATCTTGAAGTTACGACCCTTTCAATGCAATCAACAAATGAATTTAGCAATATGTGATGATTTATGCATGACCATGAAGAATGATGAATGACAAATGGAAGATATTACATGCTAGGGATGTTTATCTACATATATGAAGCCTAAAATGGTATAAATGTTATGCTAAAAATGCCATGACATGATTAAAGGGAATGATGTCCTAATATCTTTCTTATTTTGACTTTTTTCTTTTTGACTTATGATTCTTTTTTTTGTTTCTTACTAAATTTATTGAAAGGCTTCTTTTTATTTTTTGCTTCTCTTAAAGTCTAATCTTCTAATCCTTTATTAAAGATAACTAAATAAGGTAACCTCTCCTCCTCTTTTTTAACTATAAAAATAATAAGAAAAAAGAATTAAAAAAATCAAAGAAAATTTTCCCCTAAAAGAAATTAAGGCATTATAATGCTTTAGGGCATATGTGAAAGGATTAAAAGCAGTGCATTTGGCTTACCAAAGCTTAGGTCAGTGTGGATAGTATAATAGCGTATCTAAGTTAACATATCCGTATTAAGACAATGCAATGTCTTTTAGGATAAATTTAACACTTCAGTTGGTGATGCTCATTCATCACCACCCGGTGATCGGTGGACGTTGAGCTATTGGTTGTACAGCATAGCAACCTATTCGGATGAATTTCATCCATACTGAGACTATATGGGGCCACTTAAGTTGTACTAGTGATCTAGGCAATAATGCTTGCTTATCATCACCTAAGGGCTAACAAGCATTGAGCCATTGGTCGGACAACATAATGCTTACCTAGGTGGATTTTATCCCCTAAAAAGTGACACTTGGCATTAAACAGGACCACTTAAGTGGCAACATTGATATGTTATCACTTAAAGGGAAGAAAATTAGCATTGGCCATCAGTCAGATAGCATAATGACTTATTCAAGTTGATATGGAACCTTAAGAACGACAACATTCATGTACTATCACTCACTTATTAATAAAGGTTAACTGTCATTGGATAGCAAAATGACATATCTTGACACTAAAAAGATAAGTATGGGTAACAATGTTTATTCACTATTGCTTATGCAGCTACAGTACTTAACAGCAAAGGTAAAAATTGTTTCCCCTTTTATCCTTGAGGTTATTCTCGCAGCATTCCAGTATGGCTTCACATAATTTAGTTTATAGGGCTTACCATATGAGGTTGAGTAGACATTAAATCGATATTTGAATCCCTGTTTTCTGGTAAGGATAGCTAAGGTACCCCAATCCTAGGCTAATCATGGGTTTGGCAAAATAGTTTCGATTCGATGGATTTATTTCCCTATACAAATGCAGAGGGTTACTCATGAGCGACATAGTTAATTTACATCTTGTAAGTTTTTGCTATACCTATATGGAGGGTTACTCATGAAGGCTGATAACTCACTTTCTCCTAATATTTGGAACCTTAACTCTACATGGAGTTTGGTAAGAATCTCATGAAATTACAAGTGCACGGTGTGTGTTGGGGAAACAATCAAACCTTTTATTTACCTCTTATTACCATAGTCATTAAATTGATATTTATTCAAGAACAAGGTAGCCCCTGACGATCACATACAAAAATCATGAAAAGTAAAAGATAATAGACAAAAATGAAAAGGATTAAAGTTGAATAATGACTGAAAATGAAGAAATCAAAAACTAAGAAAGACAGAGCTAGTTGTAGGCCTTGCTTTTTAAATTATCACTAGTGGAGTCACCAAGCTATCACAATGTGCCCCTAAAAAATCTTTACAGAGTAAGGATTACACATGACTTAAAATACATAAAGAAAGTGATAACATTCTAGATGAAGAAGTGCCTTCTTGACCACACTTCCTTTTTAATATAGGATTGACTATCACATGAGTCATTCGTTGAACTAGTTTTAGCCAGCAATCGGAGTCACCACCAATCATTTAGGTTATCATGATAAGACTCCTATTTAAATTGACATTTTGAGTTACAAAACTTGAGATGTCAATTCCAAAGTCTATATGGTCAGAGATTCGCTAGTTGGATTTGGGAGTTAGCTATACTTAAAGAAATACTAACATCCCATGATGCTCGAAATTGGTACTTTCTAGCTATGTTTTACATTTATTTCAATTACTCGATTTTGACCAATCATTATTTGGACATAATACTCTTTTGATGCATGAATTTGTATAAAGTGATAAATTTAAGTTTTCATAAAAAAATTTGAATTTAATATCTGCCCTAGAGAGGTAGGAAACATAGAGATTTTTGACTAAAAATGACCTCTGGGTTTTTGAAAATTGGATATTTCATGTCTAGCACTAGAGAGATACTGACGTGAAACATTGCCTTATGATTTTTGAAAACAATTTGAAAATATGAATGCAAAATTGACACCACAAAAGAAATGTGTTAGTAAGGAATAAAAAGGATAAGATAACATTGCATAAAATAAATCTAAAAAAAAAGAGAAGGGAAAGATTGATCAAAATCTATCTCGTAACTATCATTATTTATTTAGAAATAACTAGATCGACAATCTTTGAGTCACGTTTGGATGCATAAATTAACTAAGGCTTTAAAAATGGGTTCAGAATTAAAAAATCTGACGAAATCTAGGACAGGAAAATTTTATTTTCGAGTGAAATTTTAAAAAATAGAGTTAGAGAGTCCTTTTGAAAAATGGGGTTCCCTGTTAATAATAATCTTGTTAACTTTTAGAGGCAAGATTGAAAGATTTAAATTAACAGAGGTTTGATAATTTCTTACAGGATGAAATATTGATAATTTTTTACAAGAATTATAAGATTTGAAAAATGCTCTTGCCTTAATCCAAGCCTAAGAGGGTCGACACATATCTTTTGACTTGATAAGGTTGGTTGAACTTATTTAGAGGCATCTGAATGCTTTAAAGTGGGAATTTTAAAAAATCAATTAATTTCGATAAATGCTGAAATAGGGACAACATCATGCTATCCTTATTTCTAATTTTATTCCAAATCGGCCTAAAAGCTTTAAGATTTAGGTGAGTACCAATAGAAAGGTGACTTGATGAGAATTGATAAAAAAGTATTCCAAAAATCCTAAAAATTCCTTTCCATGAGCAAATAATTTTTAAAGTTGGCTCTAATTTAATGCTAACAGCACATTGTAAAAACCCTGTTTTGTTCGGGCCCCTAATTGAATTTTTTTTTCAATTTTAGAGGTTAAATGAATTTTCTACTTCTAGATCTTTTTGGATAAGTCATAGATGATAGAGAGGCCCAACTGAGGTGCTGGTAGGTTTCCATGAGTTTAGTTTAACATAATAAGGCATCTGGGCTTAATTGTTTGATTTAGAAAGTAAATGCTAGATTTGGAAAATAAAACTTCAGTTTCAAAAATTTGAGAATCTCAAAAGTTGACTGATATGTGTCTATTAAGGTGGTTAGAGTGATTATTAGTGATATTTGGATGAAAAAGAGACTCGTTTTGGATATTCAAATCAAAAGTCAACAAAATAAAAAAGTCAACTATAAACAAAGTTAATTATAAAAAGTCAACTTTTTAGTGTTGAGGTAGATTTGGAAATTAAAAGAGTTTTACAACTCAAATTTTGAAATTGATTACACCAAAATAAAATTGAATATGGATTTTAGGTCAATAAGCTATAATTGGGATCAGGTCATGGAAGGACCTTGGGAATTTAGAGTGCAAGGATTTCCCAAGGGCTTAATTCAAGTGGTTTAGGATAGAAAATTCAAATTTTTTTAGATAAAGTCATTAGGATACATTTCTACTATGGGATGAAACATTTAATTTTATTTTTACATAGCCAAATCTTGATCAATTAGATGACATAAAAATTTGTACAAGACAAGTGTAGAATTAAGACTTGGCCAAATTCACCATGTGATGAAATGTTAATTTTGATCATCTATTCATTAAGGTTATTAATGTCATTTCTTCTAATTTTGTGAAAAGGTTAGTGATTAAGCTAAAATCACCATAAGGTGATTTAAGCTTAAATCACAAACTTTGAAGCTTATAAATATGGGTGAATATCTATTTTTTCAAAACTTTTAAACGCATAAAATTTAAAAAAATCTAAAATATTCATTTTTCTCTTAAGCTTTTATCATTGTTGGGAGAAAATCAAGCTTGAAGTAGGTATAATATCTAATTTTCTCTTCCATTTAAAGTTAGTTAGCATGTTTAATGATTAATTCATGCTTTCCATTATTTATACATGATTTGACCATGATAATCTTATATTCTTTGAGTTTCAACCATTGTGATACACGATGATCTCAAGCTTTGGTCTTAATTTGAGCTATGATTCACTTGATTTCATGTTGTTTTTAAGCTTGATTGAGTGATTAGTTTATGAAAATCACTTGAAAATAAGCTTTAAAGAGCTTAAACTAGGTTCAAATAATATGAAATTCCCTAATATAGGCTTTAGCCAACCTAATTTGTTAGGATCTTAATGATTTAACCTTAATTGAGATAGAATCTAATGATACTGAGATAAAATTGAAAAGTTTTAAATGATGAAATCATGATTCTCTAGCTTATTATGGTGTTCGAAAATGAGGAAATTGAGAGAGCTTAGTTTAGCTAGCATATATTGGTTTGATCTTGAGCTTAATTGATTTAATATTGCATGATCTTGCTACTTTGAGCTAGTTTGAGCTAAAATCTAAGCTATTATAACTAGAATCTAGCTCTAAATGATGAAATCATAAGTTCTTGAACTTAAAAAAGGATTCAAACAAGCTAGGAATTGCCTAACTAGTTTGACCATGCTTAGACTTTGGTGTGCTTAAGTGGGCTTTACATAATTGATGCTTAAATTATCAAATCTAGATGAATTAAGCTATGTTAAAATTGGGAAGCTGAAATTAATGCTTGATTGGATAAATTTATAAGCTTACTTATTCAATTGTTGAGCTCAAATTATTGAAAGCATGTTTTTATTATTAATCATCATGATTGAATTATATCCAAGCTTGTTTTCTTGTGTTTGATTGTTAATTGATGAGATCTTGATAAGAAAATGATATTTAGATGAGCGTGATTACCTTTAGTTAGGTTTGGTTAAGGCCAATTTGTGTTTAGAATAGGTTTATGGATTATTAGTTGCTAGAACTATAGGTTAGTATTCTACATGTTTGATTAAAGCATGTTAAAAATGTTTAGGATGTATAAAACCTTTGTTTTCTCAAAAGATCCCTAAAGGCAAAGCTTGATTCACTTAATCAATAGATGAATCAAGGTTTGATTTTGTTTAATTAGCTCTTTAACGAGCAACTTGGGGATATTAAATAAAATGGCTTGCTTTAAAGCTGATTTAGGAGCAACTAAAAATGTCTTTTATGTTTAAACATGTTTTATTGAGTCTAAACTTAGTGAGCCTTAATGGGGATCATTAGGTGATGTTTAGGTGAGCCAAAATATAGTGTTTAATGTCGTTGGTTACAACACACAAGTGAGTTTCATTGGTGCGCCTCTCACTTGCTAAGAATAAATAATAATAAATAAAAGTCATAAAAGCAGAGACATTCGCATGACTTCAAAGCATATCACCAATGTCAGAAAACATAATTCTAGGTCTTGGCTTGTTGTTTCCCCATATAGGAAATTCATAGAGTCTATTTGGTCTCATTGCAAGATGTTCAAATGTTCGAACATATGTTTTAAAAATTTGATAAAAGGCTTCGTGATCACAAGTTGTGTTAGAGTTACAATCGCATCTAGCATGATAGTCTGATAATAAAGATATATTTTGATTAAGTTATAGACCTTAGAAATTTTTGTTTGTATTTTTCTTATAATCCTTATTGATTAGGCTACAAGACAGGCTATTGAAACATTCGATTTCGTGGTAACAAATACAAAAAAAATCCCAAAACTTGAACTGTTTGCATGGCTCTATTTCAGCGCCTAATTAGTAATATGAATTATTTTTTATGAAGATAATCGTTTTTTGAATTTTCTCATATATTTTAGAAAAAGGTGAAATGACTAAGCTTTCATAGAATGTATGGCTCATTCAATCGGTATTCTAGATGAATTAGGAAGAAAATCTAGAAGACATGCTAGTTAGACATGCTGTGCGATGCAAGTGTCAAATTAAAAAATTTGTGTGATAGCCAAAATGATTTTCTAGCTTTTTTGAGTATTTTTAAGTTAAAGAATAGTGATTCAACATTCAAAGAATTTGATTCGTGATTTTATGTGATAAAAATAATCTAGAATAAATTCGAAGAGTTGAAAATGTCAAATTTATCCACTCTTTTAAGTTTTTTGAGTTTGGTATTCACTATTTTGAGCCATTCGAATGCCTCGAAATTGATTCCAGAAGTCATGTTTAATGTGTTAATTGGTCTAGGTGTGTGTTATAAAAGGTCCCTACTGTTTCACTTTAAAGCATCCAAGTTGAACTAAATAAAATTGAATTTTAATATTGTTTTTAAAGTTATGATTTCTTCAATTTAGTCCAAGTGGACTATTTTTGTAATTTCTTTTAAATGGAGTCAAGTTTCGTAAAAAAATTGAAAATGGAGTCAATTAGTGAGTGTTTTAGGGGTTAAACAATTTTATGGAATTTTTCCTTTATAAATGATTTAGGTCCAAATAATTGTAAATTTGAGGAAGTACTGGTAAAAGTTTTGGGATATATGTTTTGGTGATATTTGTTTGATTTTAGAATAACCAAAAAGGGAATTATGATTGAATATGATTGAAATTGAGAAAAACAAATTTAGATGCTTATGATTAGTTGGTACCAATTATTGGGCATAGCGAAATGGATTGAGTCCTTGGTTATGGTGTCACCGACACCTAAGTCCAATTTTATAGATCTTTGATAAACGTAGATCGTAAACCTTTAACTTTTTAATTAATGGTTTTAATAGGTGATCGATCACACCTAGGCAAAAAAATCAGTGGCAACTCCTTAACCCAGTCACAAGTTTAGACTAGTGATTTGTCGGACTGGCTAGAGCACTACGATGTTTCGAAGTCTTACCTGCTCTCTTATGTTGAGGTTCGTATCTCAATATATTACAATAGCTTTTTGCGGACTCTGTTGGGGACACTTTAGAAAATTAGGCCTCAAATTAGTCATACACTATTTGAGTTTCAATTTTTCTTATTTATAGTCAGTTTTTAATTATAATCCTCTCGACATTTTATTATTATGATTGTTTGATTGATTGATTGGTTGGTTGATTATTATGATATCTCCATGTGTCCTAACCATGTCACAGTTCTTAAATAAAATTTGATGTTGCTTTTGCTTATAAAAACAAGCAAAATGATTGATATACATGCCGGATGATAAAGTGAGATCCAGGTTTGGAGCTTTTCCTAGCACACACTACACTAGCATATGCATTAGACTCTTTACCGAGTATTGTGTCAGGGAATATAAAAGACCTATTTTAGGATATAATGGGGTTATTAACCGATCACATGATTAATAATCTATGTGGTTAGCCACAGCCCTTGAGGTTCATTACTCTTATTTTAATGACTCGTCTATGTAAACATGAGTAGTGTACTCAACCAGATTAAACCCGTTTCGCTAAGGCTATGATAGGCTTTAGATCGGGGTGCCTTAGCTATCTTCATCGAGCAAGGGGAAGATTTGGGGAGCACAGGCAATAGCTATAGAAGCCAAAGTCAGTTAACCATACCCGAAAGTCTAAAAAAACCCAATGTTTAAGTACAATTGAAAAATGCTTGTAACATTCTCTCGCTTTATTTTATCAAGTCTAGATTTTGAGTGGTATTGAATAAACTTCATCACTTGGGATATTTATCATCCTATTGATACGAGTTTACTTTACATTTGATTATAACTCTCTATTTAGCTATTGGGTTAATGGTTAAAACGTGTCCGAAAAATAAAATCAAGCTAAGGTGAATGGACACCCTGGGGTTTTTGCATCATGAACGTTATAGTGTCAAGAATGTTTAAGTTTATCGTTATGCTATTGGATTGATGGCTAATGTGACACTAGAAATATCATGATAGCTCGATTTTGAGAAAAGTGTTTTAAAGGGAATTAGTGCCCTAAAATAGGACCGTGTATCGATAAGGCTAGTCTTTTAGAGTTCAGTTATAGGTACACATCCTAATATCAAAATAAGGTGTCCATTTCGATTCCTAAAGGCTATGAAACTAGGGAATGAAATTTTTAGTACCATATAGAATATATGAATTATTTTATATATGATTACTTTGAGATTGTATTTGCTTTGTTTGCTTTTGTTTTGCATGATTTTAGTATTATCATTAGTACATATAAAGTCTAATAGTATAAAAAGGACAATGTCCATTCTAGAACTCACTCGATATAGGGGAATGCATGGTCTCGGTAGAGGAAAAGTACTCTGTAGTGAAGGATTGGTCAGAAGGAATCCAAAAGCAACACGGCCATGCTTTTATTAAGGAAGGTCGAGTATATCTCATCGTCTCCTATCCGAGTCAATATTGAGTTTTGGCAGAATAACTTGTTAGATTTCCAGCTATATAGGATTAATGGGACAGTATAAAAAAAGATCTATTCACCCAGAAATATGAGCATATAGCACTGTTGGTCTAAGTTAGGATAGGCGAGGGGTTGCTCTGAGCCATGGCACAATTTTGGAATCTGAGTTATCGATGCTTCATTTTCAACATGGAGGATATGGTTTTGACAAATTGAAGAGTATACCATTTTATTGCATATTGAACTTACCATTCCCAATTGGGTGTACATTAAGGAGTTTAATCCACTAACACTGAAAAGATGGTTGGTAGTATCACCAGGACATCTAAGGCTAGTATTGAGGCATATGTAGTCCAGAAAGGTTAAAGTGATTGCATATTGTAGCATAGTTTATGAGATTTGATGGATGATTTCTCAAACCCAAAAAAGGGATATTTTTACACATTTACGGTTTACTGGTATTCCCTATGTCTTTAGCGCATAGGAATGTAGCAATGGTGGATTTCTTTGATTGGTTAAAGTATAATACTAACCCAGCTATGGTAATTTTGGTTGAGATGATACAGTCCTTAAACTTTTGCAAAGGAAAGGTCAAAAGTAGATTTCACGATTATAAACTTTTTTACAATTATGGATCCATAGTCACTTCTGGAAAGATGCAAATATTGATATTTGAATGTGTATCGGGTCGTTTGCACCAATTACTAATTTCTTAGGAAGGATTGGCTGAGTGGTTATACTGAAGATCAATGGGTGTCATTATTTTTGAACTTAAAGAAAGATGATGTTCCATTGGTAGCACCATGAATGTTTTCTCAAGTTTGTAGACACCTAATTTTGTCTGAGCCCTCATTCCTTAATAGTCTAAAATTATCCAAGATAAAAAATTAGGTACTTGTCCTAGTAGGGGTGAATTTCATTCAAGTGCAATAAACATGTTCAAAACCTCTTCAGTCATGCCTAAATGACAGCATGTGCACGTGACAGAAAAATTGTCATTTCAAGGGTCATAGAAAACAAATCTTGGATAAAAAATTATGAATATCGAGGTAAGAAATTAGCTTTTAGCTTTGTACTTGTGAAATTTTGAAATTCATTTCTATAGATGATATCACGGTCAAATTTTTATATTTTTAGAAAATTTTCAAGATTTTTTGTAAAATTGAAAAGTTGACCATCATATATTTTTACTGATATCCATGTAGTATTTATGTAAATACTTATCCTGAAAAATAAAAAATATTCAAGGAAAAGTTCATATTGACATTTTATACCATGAGGTGTTAAATTGTCAATTTAGGATTTAAATTTGAATTTTTCGCAACACGCGAGTATCATACTTGTGAAAAATTTTCAAGTAAAATTTGTTCTGAATTTAAAGTAAAATTTATTTTATAAATTAATATTTTGATTAATGTGTTGAATTTAACTCATTTTATAAATTTTGAACATATTTTTGGAATTTTTTCAATTCTAAGATACAGAGTCTTCTACTCTGTAAATTTTCAGTAGGATTTTTTTTTGTATTTATAATTTTTGAAATTCTTCATATACTTTCATTAAACTCATATTAACTCAGCTCTTGAAAGTTTAATTTATTTTATGAGTTTTGTACCTTTTCAAATAATAATTTCTTTCCATAAAGTTCTTATCTTATAAAATTTTATGAGTTTGAAATTTTTACTTGCCTTTTCTTGCACTTAAAATTTTTCAAAAATTCTTTTTAGAATTTTATATGAAAATTTTATTAATTTTATTGGGCTAAAATTTATTTTTTCCATTTCATTGGTTTTAAAATCTGTTAATTTTTTTAATGGGCCCAATAAGCCCAATAACTTTTGACAAGCCTATTGAGCCCATTCTTGTTTTCTAACAAGCTCAAGAAGCTTATTTTGATTAAATTTTGAATACATAATTTTTAATTTGCTACAATTTAGTCCCTATAATCTGTTTTTATTCAAATTAATTCTTTCTCTCTCATATTTCTAGATAATGATGTCATGCATGACATCATCATGTAAAATGACAAATTCATTAATTAAATCTAATCAAAATAAAAAATTCTAAAATAGGAAAATAATAAATAAATAATAAAAAAATTATAAAAATTAATGAAAAATTTTAGGTTATTTGGCCAAGCCATTTTCTTTCAAGCTTTGGTTGATTCTCTTCCTTTAAATAAGGCGAGAAAATTTTCATGAAGGTCTTTAGCATTCCTATTAAAAAAAAACCTAAAAACACCTAATCTTTTTAAGTTTTCAAGCTAAGGTAAAGTACTTAGAAATTTTTTAGTTTTTGTTACTTTCATTTGCTTTTTCTTCCTTTTAGTGAGCCAAAATCACGGCTGTGCTCAAGGATTTTAATCCATGTTGGAAGGCCAAGTATGATGAGTATGAACAAAGTTTCTTGATTTTATTGTTTTATTTAATTTTTGTTAGCAATATGTTGATTTTCATCAAGATTATTCATGTTTATTGATATAAATAATGTTATTTTCATGCATATATTTTTATGCTATTTTTTTAATATTTTTATGTTGATTTATGTTATTTTATTCTTTATTGATTATGTATTTATGCATATTTGTGCTTGTTAAAAATTATGATATATGTGTATATTGATATTCATGTAAATATGTAATAGAAAAATTATATTCTTAGTGAAATACATGCTAGCTGAAACTTATATTGGCCTTTGAATAATTTTTCATGCTTGATTTTATGATATTTTGTATTATTTTGTTATATTTATAAGGTTTTAAAAATAATTTTCTTAAATTTTAGAAGAACTTGGAAAGGTGATTCCAAGCTTGGCTGAATCTCATCTTGATGATTTTGTGATGTTTTGATTTTTTGGTTATTTTACAGTTATAGAAAATATAAGGACTAAATTGAAAAAAAACTTTATGGCTATTTAAGCTTGGTCTAACCCATGTTGTGACCTTTAAGTGTGTTTTTTATGTCTTTTTTATATGATTAAATGTGTTTCATGCATTTATAACATTTTTAGGGATTTTTATAATTTTAAAAAGTTTAGAGCCTTATTTGTAAATATTAAAAAAAATTTTCCAAAGCCAAAAGCACTTGGCTGAACTTTTCATCCAATTATTGGTATGATTTTTATGTTGATTTTGATGTGTTTTATGTTGTTTTCCCATGTATATATATCACGTAGGGACTAAATAGTAAAAATAGTAAAAAAATTTTTCCAAGGCCATCCAAGCTTGGTCGAATCACTTGTAGATTTTTCATGCATTTTTAACATGTTCTGAATTATACATTTTAAACCATTTAAAGACCTTTTTTAAAATTTTGAAAGTTTAAAGACTTATTTGCAAAAAGATGAAAAAAATTGTTCCAAGGCCAAAGGTATTTGGTCCAACCTTCTATTTTATTTTTGGTATGATTTTCATGTTGATGTGGATGTGCTTAATATTTAATTTTGAATTTTATTTTATGTAGGGAACAAATTACAAAGTTTGTAAAGTTTAACGTCCATTAAAAAGACCTTGTGTTTTAAGGTTAAAATGGTTTTTTTTACACCAAATTACCTATTAAGGGTATTTCGATCATTTTAAAATATTTCTACTGGCCCTTCAGAGTGGTGTAGAAAATATTAAAACTTTTCGTATTCCTTTGGATTTTTGATAGGGTGCGGAATGCAATTTTCAAAGATTAGGAACCTATTAGTAATTTTTGCATTTTAGGTCAATTTTGATGTTTAAGTTACCATGTAGGATATAATTGTCATTTCATATCAATTTTGAGTCTTTTAGGGTTATCAAGATACTTATACATCAATGGTAAACTTTAAGGGCATTTTAATAATTTTTCCTAGAAACAAGTTGTATATCATCGCTAGGATACTTACATGTTAAAAGTATACAATAAGAGTAGGTTCATTTGCTTATGATGTCTGTAGACACCTAATTTCATTCGGATTGTCTGTCCTCGAAAGTCCTAAGCATCCAAGAACGATAATGTAGTGGCCACTCTGATGGAGTTCAATTTCCAGCAGAGGGGTTTTACATTTTTGTAATTTTAATCAGTCATATGTAAATAACTGTATATACACATGATGGAAAATTTCGTTTTCTTGGGTAAAAAGGATGAACTTGCAAAGGAGACATTTGTTTTTGAACAAGTTCTTGATAAATTTTGAAAATTACCTCTGCAGATGATCTCATAGTTAATTTTTCTATTTTTTGGAATTTTATCAGATTTTTTTGAAAAACTTAGGAAATTAGTGGTCGAATATTTTTACCGACACCGGTGTAGTTTTATACTGATTCTCACCCTAAAAAACCATAAATATTCAAGGAAAAATATGTATTGGCATTTTCTGCAATGAAATGTCAAACTGTAAATTTTATGAATTAATTTTGAATTTTGTAGTCTTACGAGTATCATGCTCGTGAATTTTACTTTTG
>JBBYHL010000021.1:16332098-16357269 GCA_038381835.1 Adansonia madagascariensis
TTTACAAGAATTTTGGCTCAAAGGAAATATGTATCTAAAGATACAAAATGAAGAATACAAAAATAGGAAGAATTAATTCCTATACAAAGATAAACTACTTAGCAAAAATGATGGAGAAAATGAAAGATATAACTCTATACACAATCTCTTGGTTCTCCTTTTCATTGAAGGTGTTGGAGTGGCCTATTTATAGCTTTGATCATGGTTCTAGCTATTGGAAACATTTGGTGAAGGAATATAGCCGTTGGAGCCTTCAAAATATCATTGCTTGTTGTTCCCTGTGTCTCTGTATCAATACAATTAAGTGGGTATCGATACATTGTGTTTAATGGTTCAAAATATGACCGTTAAACAGTCCTCTATCGATACAGAAAGATTTATCTCGATACATGAACAGTGCTATATCGATACAGAATGCTCTGTCTCGATACACGAATAGTAATTTTTGCATTTTAAGGTTATTTAGCTACTGCCAAGTACTGTATCGATACATACACATAGTGTATTGATACATTCACATGAAAATCGATTTTAAAAGGTTTTTCATGACTTTAAAACATGTAAAACTTATCTAAAAAATGTTTTATATAAAAATATGTATTAAGAACACATTTTTGAGTGCTTGAAGGAGTTAAATACTTTCTAGTATTTTTCAAAGTGTTTACAAAATATTTCATGGAAAAATACTAATCTTGAAAATAATTAAACACAAGCTAATTAAGCTTAAGTTTTAGTTATATCAAAACTAAGATTAATTCAAAGCTAATATAGCTAACACAAATACCTAATAGTGTTCTATATCTTGTAAAATTTTTGCCTAAGGGATCGGAATCCATATCTGAGGATTTGAATTCCTCTTGTGGAAATTCAAAAAGTCAATCCGTTGGACATGTTCTTTTATCCCAAAAGTTGTGATTCTTCACCAAAGGCATGGATCATGAAGGAGTATTTCTAACATAGGGTAGAGCTTATAAATACTTTATTTACCATTCATTACACAATCTTACAACTTTACATCCAATTCTCTTCAAGAATAATTTCTCTTTTTTTTTCTTTCACTCTTTTGATTCAAGATTCCCTTGTGTTAAGGAAGAACTTGAAGTGCAATCATGGTCTTTTTGGAGTAGGCATTGTATGTTGGCTATAGCATTTCCAAAGAGAATTTTCATCATAGTTAGAAAACTATTATCCTAAAGAAAGCTTCGTAGAGTGCTTACCTATAACTTTCTTAATTTCTTACTCTTTTCCATTATTGTTCTTACTTGATAGCAACAGTCCAACCCCCTAATCTACAACAACCTTGTCATAAAGAAATATTATTCTTGATTTCGGATTAATATAAGAGCTTCAAATTAAGACGATTCTTTTACAACCTCTACCTGGATGTTGAATATTTTAAGGAAACATTTGGAAATTAAAAACTTTTATTTTATTCCTAAATAAATAAAAGATTCTTTTTAGAAAAGTAATGAAATGAATTTGCATCTTCTTTTATTAGTTATACTTTTACTTGTTTATGATTAGCTTATTTCTTCTTTGCACTTTGCACATTTACTTATGATAAGAAAATCAATTGAGATTTTATGATTTTTTTTCATAGAACAAAAGATAATATCCGAGTAAAACATCTTTGGTTCTCTTTTTAAAAGTTGGAAAGTTTCACAATCATAGTTACAAGGATTATCGTGGAATTCTTAAATTAAAGCTTTTTCTAGACTTCACCTATATATCGGGAGTTCATAGAAATTTTCCATCGCAAAAAATTTTAATTTTATTCATAAATAAAAGACTATTCAAAAAAAACTAATTACAATAACAAGTATTGAGGGAATCATTTATACACAATAAAATAATTTTCGATCAAGATTAAAGATATAACATGATTAATTGATATCATTTTCATACAAACATATTGAGTGCGTAACCATACTCTCCAATTCAACTTAGTTTATATTTGTCACAAGCTCAAAATTTTTCTTCTTATTAAATCCTAATTAGTTATAAGATGTCCAATCACATTTAATAAAACAAATTATGGCAACTCCCTATAAATAAAAAATGGTCTAGTGATCAAATCATTCGGAAGACGAAATCGCTGTGAGAATAACAACTAGGATAAAATTATACCACCTTTCCCAAAGCAGAATTGGAGAAAACAATAAGGAGCGTATTATACCCTCTCTCTCTCTCTCTCTCTCTCTCTCTCTGTCTCTCTCTCTCTCTCTCATAACGTTATTAATTAGCTATTATAAAAGCCTCTCTAGATTTTTGAAATTAATAACTCTAAATTTTCCTATAATTCCCTGATCCGCTAGCCTCGCTTCTTGCATTTGGAATCCATTTGCAAAAATATTAAAAATTTACATTTGCTACCTATCAGAAACTGAATATATATATATATATAATTATCCAAAATATATATATATATTGTATACACTTTTCTTAGTTGTCAGTGTCATTTTATTCTCCTATGAGTTATGCATTTGGATATGATTTGCAATTAATTATTCTTCAATAAATGAAGCGGCTAACTATACTTTGTTTTGAGCTATGACGAGCGGGCTTGGCTGACGCAACTGCAGTTTGGCTAAGATGACACATTCTGTTGATGCAGTGGTGGCGGCGGTGGGTCGGTGAGGATCACTTGGATTGGACTATGGTGTTTGGTGATGGGAATAACACTGACAGTAACAGAACATCTACACAGTGGACAAGTTGAGTTTGACTGTAGCCAGCGACGCATGCATTCAATATGAAACACATGCGCGCAGGATGGGACTTGGAGCAACTCCTCTTTCATCTCAAATTCACCTAAGCAAACGCTACACCTGTAAATGTTTTCAAAAGTTAAATAGGTTAATGCACTCATGCGTATAGTACAAAAGCAATATAATGAAATATATTAAAATGAGTGCTGGAGTTTTGAGTTAACTCCACTATGATTTGGCCAACTCATCTGACTCGTGTTATTGGATCGAATGCTCATATCGTTTCGATCGCATGTGAGATGGAATTTTGGCCTTTTTCAAGGTTGGTAGTACTATTGGTGTATTTTAACCCATCAGTGGCACAGTTGGTATCAACGTCCCTTTGGTTGGGAACAGGACTTGCCATGGAATAAATTTTTTTATTTTTATCTTTTTTTTTAATAATTTATTATATATTTTTAGTCAATTTTTTTATCACACAATTGATTTTAATTTCACCATTGTCGTTACTATTAATTTTTTATCTCACAGGAAATGATCCCATTGTTCATCCAAATATATTGTTGAGTCTTCAACCTATATCAAGCAAACTAATGGGAAGTGATAATTACAATTTATTTTTAAACGTTTGCGTGCTCTTTATATTCTCTCCTAACATTTGATATTTCTTACTTCAGCTCTAAACATTACAAATATATGATTCCGTTGGACCTAATATTAACTTTCAAAAACAAAAATTGTTATTAAATGCTTAAGTAGACGACGGTTGTCAAGTGATTTTAGTGGCAAACGATGTAGGTAGGTTGTCTTATTTGGATATTAAAACAAAATATAAATGCTGAAAATTATAATAAAATATAAGGAAAAACTAAAAAAAAAAACCCTAAAGTTTTGCAGCTCTCTATCAAATGGCTCTTATCTCGCCATTTCTCACCATCTCGTTCGTTATTGACAGTAACATCATTGGAAAGTAGCCTCTAGCTTCCTCCATTTTGATTTACTTTTCATCTATTTATTATCTCATTTTGCCTTCCATCTCTCCATCCCCTCTCCTTGTTATTATTATTTTGTTGTCTAGGCACTTTCTCTTTCATCTTCCCTTGTATGGTCTTTTGTTCTTAGAATCTTATTTGTTCAAACCCTAATCTAAACAAGTAAGATTGAAAAGCTATTCATAGACCAGCTCTGTCTCTATCACCATCCCCATTGTATATGGTTTTGGGTAGAAATTAACTTGGATCATTGATATTCGTAGATGTTCACAATAAACTGAGGCACACACTAGTGCTTGACCACATGCTTGAGGAACAATCTACTTTCTCTACTAGGAACTGCTTAGTTCTTGGAATAAAGGTTTTGTTCCTTGAGAATCAGTCTACCAATATCATGATTCTCCCAAATTTGTCCATCTTAAGCAATCCAAAAGTGAATCCATTTAAGACACCATCCCATATATGTTTAGGTCTTAGCAAATTTTCTAAGAGATCAGTTGGTGCCTTAATGTCCACCTTGTCTTATTGGCACACATGACAAGTTCTCACAAATGCCTCGTCATCCAGCATCCATAGCCAGTAGTACCTATCCCTCTATTAGAGTTAGGTAAGGTGCCTAATCAGATGGCTAAGCCATCTTGGGTCATGGCATTTTTGCTTGACTTCTTTACATAATTTCCCACGTTATGTCATATAACAATGATGTCCCTTGGCTTAGAGCAAGCTACCTTCATATAGTTTTTTCTTCCTTGGCATACTCCATTGTTTTGGTAGTGCTGGAAATTAACTAGCCCTTGATTACCTTCAAGGAAGTTGATGGCAGCAAACTCCATCTTTTGACATAGTGCATAGAAGCCACATTTCTTATCTTTCACCATGAATTTAGACATGAATAAATAATGCGCTAAGGTAATAAGACATGACTATCATCTCTTTCTCTTGAAATGTTTATTATAGCTCGGTCTTATTGAGATTTTGGCTCTTAAATGCAACTAGGTTGTTATCTTGCATCAACAAACTACTAATCACAAAGTCTAGTGCATGCATATCAACCTTATATGGTTTAGTGTGATTCGATAAGGCTACTATAAGTCTTCTATAACTACACACTTCAATTTATCAAAAGCTTTTTGGCACTTGAAACTTTAGTCTTGGACTCTCATTTGCTTGAGCACGTCGATTAAGGGCATTACGATGATCAATTAGCCTTTAGTGAAGTATTAGTAATAGTTTACCAAGCTAAGAAATAATCATAACTTAGAGGATTTTGGTTGCTGGCTCTCAATCCAATATGGACTGAACCTTGTTTCCATACCATCCAAATCTTGCCATTTCAAACTATGCGACCTAATATAAAACTTTTTATCAGCAAATAAGTATTTCTTCTTTTTTTCACATATAATATATTCTCACCTAATAATTGGAATGCTTATTTCGGTCTCTCCAAATGCACTTTCAAAATTCAACTATAAACTATAATATCATTACGGTAAACTATAATAAAGCAATCAAGGAAAGGTTATAATACCTTTCTTATGAAGGTGCTGAAAGTAGTTACAGCATTTGTAAGACCAAAAAGCATCACAAAGAACTTAAATAAGAATTAACGAATCATATGCCTACAGCCTTTGGCTCATCCTCTTAGCCATAAGCACATAGTAGTAACCCATTCATAAGTCCAAATGGTGAATTACTGTGCACCTTGAAGCTAATCATAGAGATCACATTGAGCAAAATTATGTACTTTTTCTTCATCGTGAGCTTATTAAGTGCTCGATAGTCGATGAACAGTAATTGGATTCATCATGCTTTCTTTGGAATGGAATAGAGGCATATCGTACGAGGATATGGATGGCTTAATGTAGTTGGCATCTATAAATGCCATGAGTTATCTACATAGCTCTTCCAACTCAAATAATGACATCTACCAAGAGGCCTTAACTAGTGGCAGTACTTTAGAAACCATTTTGACCTTAGCATCTACTTCTTTTGGGTAATAACTTCTCAAGTAGTTTTTTAGGCATCATGCCCTTATAGGATTGCACCAACTCTAGCAGTTTTAAGGGGATGTCTTTCTTAGACTTTAGGTGTTCGTCAAACTTTAAGGCAACCAAGTAGGTTTCCTCATCTCTTGCACATCATTTGCTACATGGATCATAGATAAAACTTTTATTTAAGCCTCTAACTCTCATTTCATAGAGACAATGCATTGGTTATATGGGTCTAAGATGCAAATATAGTTTGATGTATCTTAGCTTATTTTGTTACCTATATGGTCAACACCTCGTTGGAATTTATGGTTTTTATCCAATTGCCATTTTTTTAACATTAAACCACGTTTCTTTTAGCTATTCTTGCACATGAACCAGTTTGATGCTTTTGTATCTTCTATACAATCATCCATTTATTTGTAATTGTGGTTTCTACAAACATCATCCATTTTTGTTTCTAACACCTATAGCCTTTGGCTAAAATCAGCATGATTAAGCCAGAATTCAAGGTTTTTCATTTCAGTTCATCATTATCTTCCTTTGCTATTATAGATAGCCAAGCACACTTAGAGCAATCTCGCACCATCTGTGGGACTATACCTAGAAAACATACTTGTATTTCTCAATCCTTTTTCTTGCACCTACTTAGAAAACTTATAGTTCTTGATTTGGGCTTTCTAGTACCACACTTTTATTGTCGATCTCCATATCTAATCCTTTAGGATTAGAAGACTTAGACTTGTTTTACTTCTTGAACTTGACTAATGGCTCCATAACAATCATGGCTTGGTCATATCTTAGACATCTCTTTATGCTATAGCTCCTATTTGGCTTAAGTTTGAAACCGTATATGAAGGAGAATAGTTCCTATGTTTTCCCAAGGTTAAAAATCTAAAGCATAAGCTCGAAAGACTCCCATACATACTTGCATACTTCTCTTGATATGTGGAGCATTGCTACTTGGCTTAGGCCTTTCTTCAACATAATTGGGATAGAATTAATGCCAAACTCAATTTGGAGCTCTTCCTAAGGCTTGATGGTAGTAGCCTCATGCCTCACATCATCGCACTTTGTGTCTCCACCATAATAGTGCTATCTCGATAAGATACACGGAAGTAGTTTTTATCTTGGTGGTATTATCATTAATAATAAGGGCTCGAAAGTATTGCTCTATACCCCATAAAATTTGTCCACATCTTTAGTAGACCTGGTCCCCTCAAACTCTTTTAGTTTAGGAACCTGTACCTAGTATTTGAAAGTCACAATGAGCATGCCCGATTGCACCTTTCCAAAACTCGCCCTTAAGATCCTCAATCTCTTTTCTTACTACCTCTACCAAGACCTTAATGGCATCGTTGTTTAGGTGAGCACTTCTATGTCATTATTGATTACATTTTGCATCCCTTTTTTAGCTCGCCTTTTTTAGAGTCCAACTCTTTGATGCAAGTTCAAAGTCCCTAACTTAATCTAGGATTTAGCAATAGCCAACTTCACCATTGCTTTATGGATTTCTATTCATGAGATCTTATCATTCAACCTCCCACTAAAGCCTTTCATGCATTTGCCAGCACCACCAATGTCTTACTCCTTACCTTGCTGGCTCAAACTATTAGATTAAGACTGTAATCCAGAATTAGCACCATGAGCAATTAACTACTACTTTAATGCTAATTGTCAAGGGCTTAGGACTTTACTAAAAGAAAACTGTACGATTTTGGGTTGGAAGACACCTCCTTGTATGCCTAAGTAAGCATTCTATACAATAAGTATGCATGCCTCTCAAATGAATACCCTAAGGCACTCATGCTAAGAGGTTGTTGTAGTAGAAGATAGAATGCTAAGAGAATAGTGTGAATACTATGTGTTATATTACAAGAGCTAAATCAACACAAATAAGGAGTAAGACTATTATTTATAGGCAAAGCCCTTTTACAAGTTGTTACTGTCACTGAACCAAGTGCATGGCTCCAATAAACTTAGTGTTCTAGAGAATATGGTGTAGGGTTCAAATGTCTAGGGCTTTCTTGAAGCTTCCTAGTCTAGGCACCAAGCTAGGGTGCTAGATGACTTTAAAAGGTTTTACAATTAGGTATGCACCTAGGAACATTGGATATTTCTAGAAGCTTCTCCCGCAAGGCATGCGCCCTACGGCATTATGCTTGTTGCAACTCAAACACAAACCTTGGTGCTCCAACACGTGCTGGTCTCAAGTTTGGCACCTAAATGCATGCCCGCAATCTGATCTTGATGTTTGCGCCTGGTTCTCAAATGTGGTACGGGGGGAGCCTGACAATGGCGGAAGGCTCCACTAAAAGGGGGAATGGTAAATTTCGTGTGTATAAGATCACAAAGTCTTGTGCACTATGGTTAATTAATGAGAGCAGTTATGAGAAAATCATGGATTTATTTATTTAGTGTTAGGAATGTTGATAACGCCCACAACATTTCGACCAAATTAGTTGTTATATTGGTGTGTTTCAAAAGGAATTAAACATGGATTGATACTTCAGAATCGGATACCCTTACTTTAGAACAAGGATTGATACCTGATATGGATGGTCCTAATTAATTTGTTAAATTCTCCATTATATCAACAAAATCCTCAGTATTGTTTGGCAATACATTGTGGGGAAAAAATTAATTAAAGGGAAAGGCATGTGGAAAACAATAGTTCCTGTCTATTCTATAAGGAGGAAATTAAGAAATTTTAAGTCTTTTTCTAAACCTTTGCTTAGAAGAGCACTTTTTTGATGGTCAATTTTCCATCATTCCTTTTTCCATCATCTTTTATCAATTTCTAGGAGATATATATATATATATATATATATATATGACACCTCAAAAGCACATGGTGTAGGGCAGGGTGAATTATTGACCACAGTGATTGCACATAACATTTGGTGATAAAATTGTTCAATAATTCCGGCTTTAAAATCAGAAAAAAGGATCAACAATTGTATGATCTGCTGATAGAAAGTTAGCTTTTTTACAGTTTTAATTACCAGAAATCAATTCCAAAGAACCTCAAATTAATATAAAAGAGAAATAAAACAATGATAAATTTGACAACTTACTGCGTATCCCTTGTCTTCAATTCTTCATCAAATAAGACTGTTGGCAGCTTATCTGTGAGCCCCGTTTTCAAACTCAGTTGACAAGGCTGCAGTGAACGTAAATAATTAATTGCAAACAAAAAGCAGTATGTGATTATTCCAAATAGTAATGCAAAGTTAAACAAGGCAGCTATCATTTGACTTTCAAGCGTGGATCCATGGAATTACAGTCGATGCATGCATGATGGCGAGAAAAATAGAGTGCTTACAGGGGGGAGATAAGGAGTAGACTGATTAAAAGTAGCGGTGGGAAGAATAGGGCGAGGGGTTGAGAGATTGGAAGCTCTTCTCTTTAGGTAAAACAAGTAAAACAATAGAAACAGTATTATGGAAAAGAGGATAGGAATTGAAAATATGAAAGCCTGATAGAGTTTCAGTTGAACTGCTTGAGGATACAGGTGAGAAGCCGGAGATTGAGTTTGATTTTGTGGAAGACCCATCAGCCTCGCCTAAGCTAAGATCGAATCTAATATGTTAGAAATGGCGATGCTCTCTAGCTCCAGTTCTAGCTGTCGCTGAGTGTAAATATCTAATATGCTGCTCATACTTAAAGCAAAATGGAGGCGAAAGGGGCACAAGATACTTAAGCAGAGCTGTTGGAATGGACAAAGAACAGAAACTAAACTAAAAAAAAAAAAGTTTTAAGATCAATATTACATGATGATTGATGATGGTATTGATTCTTTCTTTTGGAGTGATGGGACAAGCCCACCACTCTCCACTACCATAAGGGGTCCCTTAACTCGCACGCTCTCATCTTCTAAGCATGAATCAATCCCAAATTCTTCATCAATGTTTTAAAATATTCAAAATGATCTTAAATGGAAGTTAAAGATAATAATTAATTTATATAATTATTTTTAAAAAATGTTAATCAATACTTTTACAATTTAAATTTTTTCTTATCTTCATATTATGATTTATGACTTCTTTGTAAAAAAAAATGACAATTAGATATTTCAAGTTCAAATTTTGTTAGTATAGATTTAATTTAATTTTATATTTGCTTATTAATAAAATTTTCGTGAATTTATTTTTTAATAATATTTCATCACTATAATATATAATTTCATAAAAAATTGAAGATAAAATAATTACTTTTATTTTAACTGACTTTGAATTACGTTAATATATAACTATATAACATTAAAAAGAAAACTGAAATTTGCATTTTGCGTACAGGTAGAGATATGAAAGACCCAATAGAGAGCTTAACTAATTAAACTTATGTTGTACTAGTTAACTCTATTAGTACAACTAAAATTTTGAATTAGATGTAATTTTTAGTTTCATCCATGGATAGAAATTAATTCATTATTAATAACAAATTTAATAACAATCTTCATCAATTATTAGCTAATCCTAGCCGACTCATTTCTTTCATACCTTCAAGGTTTGCTTGCCAATTTACCTACTAGTTTTTTTTTTTTTTTTTGGCAATATTAAAATCAGGACAACAAGGTGGTTTAAAGCCAAATGGCCAGCGTCACAAAGTTCCTTTGTTGAAATGGAGTAACTATTGAGAAAATTATGTAGTTGGGTAAACAGAAACAAAAATAGAATTAAGATTTTGAGGCATGATGAATCATTTTTTTAGAGAGTTATTTGTCTTTACACAAAGTTTACTAACTGGTCCAGGCAGTGATACTCCCAAGATACAACGAAGTCTTATGAGTTCAGCAATTAGTAATATTGAAAAACTTCTTAATCTCTTATTCGCTTCAATAAACTCTAACAATTTTGAAATTGGTTTAGAATGAAATATTTTGACAATTGAGATTGGTATTTATAGACCATCCAAAGAAACAATTAAAGAGACACACCTCAGTTGATAAATTTTTTCACAAACCACGCAATATTGGCTTTGCAATTGCATCTTTTCATCCAATAAGTGCTTCCTCTTATCCAAGAAATACATCCATTCATTCAAATGCATCTTCATATAAAGGATGGTGGCTATATGCCTTTTTATTTAAAGTGATTATTGGATGGTTATTGATTTATAATCTACCACACTTACAACAGTATCTACCCAAAAGAAAGTAGAAGTACTCCAATCCAATATGGTTGAGGTCGATTGTTCGTGCTCACAAATTTGATGTTCACGGATTATCAATCGGAAAGCTAAGCCCTGCAGGTATAGGTGGAGTATTAATAGAGGAACTTGGAAAGTCCGATTTATCTTTCTCAAAGTCGATGGGAATTGCTGATTGAAAACTTGGCTGAATTGCTAGCTATTAGAGAAGCTTTCGTCATTTCTGTCGCATCTAGTAGGGGGGAAGACTCATTCTTGGATTACTGAGAGTGATTATTCAAACGCAATAAATTAGATAAAAAGTCCAAAGAGAAACCATGGAGGCTGAAAAGATACATATTGATAATGGACAGATCTGTGATATTCCAAGAAAGCTAACGAAATTACTTATGATCTTGCAAAATTTGAAATGAATAGGACTCAAGCTTTTTTGCTCTGAAATTGTTAAACTTATTATTTTGTCTTTGACAAATAACATTCAAGATGTTTGATTTGTTGTTCACTCAATTTTGTAGGTGTTTTTTTAGTTGCTTAGCAGCTTGCTTGTTGATTTATGTCATACTTGTTTTAGCCCTTACTAACAAAGCTCTATTGATTAAAAAAATTACCATTTAATTAACGACAACACCAAACGAAATTATTTTGGCCTTTGTTCTTACAAGTGTTTTATAGTTAATTATAATCCTATCTCGAAACTTTTTCGAACCAAGAAGTGCAAAAAAAAAAAATCCTTACTCGTCAAATGTTTTAGTTTAAATTTTAATTGTAAAAAATTTTAGTTTTATCTTTATTTATTAGTAATTAAAATATTATTAATTAGTAATTAAAATATTATTAATAATTAAAATGTCAAAAAGATATTTAAAAAAAAACTTGAATGCAGAAGTTTTAAAAATATTTAAAAATATCAATAGTCAAAGTTAAAAATTTTGATTAAAAAATATCAATCCAAACATTATTTATGAATGTATTCTATATGTTAAATAATAAATGTAACTCGAGATTTAGGGATTACAATATGATTGTGACATGACATATTAGAGTTTAGGATACAATATACTTACTTGGTTCACCATGGCCACACTATGTATTCCTTTGTGATCTTATACCAAAGTCCAAGTTTAATTTCATTATTATTGCATGTTACTCTTACTTGTTAACTCTTTTGAGTTTGTTATGTGATAGCTCCTTTATCTTACCTTACATGTGATGGGGGCCTATTAAAGTGATGTTACCCCATTAATTAAATCCTAAATTGCTTATCATCTTATATTCAAATTGAATTTCTCCACTTATTGTGAATTGGTTTTAGATTTGATACTTAATATAGTATTAGAGTCAAGCCTATTATGGCCTTTTGCTTGAGTTTCATGTTTTCCTTCTACGTGTTCTGATATGTTCTTACTTAGTGTTCTGCCATGTTCTTGTTTTTGTTATGCCACTTCAAAATGCCATGCTACATGTTTCACCACATTAGATTTCGTTTTTCTGTTGCATGTTTCGTCACGCCAGATTTTCATGTTCCTGCTATGTGTTCTGTCATGTCAAATTTTCCTACAAATTGTTACGTCATGCCTTCCAGTTACGTGTTACACCACGTGAACTTAGGCTCTAATGGAACTAAATGGAACTCTTATAGTGGGTCAAGTTTAGTGAACCTTTTACCATAACAAGCACCTATATGATATCCCTAAGTATCTCTATACTTCAACTTATGAGATCAGTTGCATGCACCCTACGGAGGCTTACATATGGCAATCTTTATGCATTGTCAATGCCCTGTCTTGACTAAATGATGACTAGATATGTTTTAGAAACGAGGCTTTGATGCAGAAGGATCTTATAATTGTAACTCTTTACAATTCCCTTGCAAGGCTAATGCGTTTCACGGGCTTTATCTACATAGGATATTTATAACAATTATACAATTAAATCTTATGGATAAAGAAATATCTTTATAACATTAATTAAATATAATGTTTGATTACATGAAATCACTAAATACTAATGCCTTACAAGTCACAACGATTGGCATGTAGAGCTTACACTAGCAAGTTCCCACTAGCACTAAAGCCATTACCCATATGTCTAAGCCTTAGGCCCTCTATATGATGATCATGTTTCTACTGGGACAAAACTTTAGTGAAAAGATCAGCTAAGTTGTCCTCAGAAGTACTCATTCCATATTAACATCATGTCTTTTTATGATGTCTCTAATGATATGATATCGCTGTAACATGTGTTTGGATTTGTGATGAGACCTTGGTTTCTTTAGCTTGTGTTATGGCTCTATCACAGTAAAGTGGTACTAAATCAACAATGCTTGGAAACATACCAAGTCCGGTGATAAACTTTTTCATCCAAACTACATTTTTCGCAGTCTCACACAGGAGATGTATTCGGTTTCAATTGTTGAGTCTACAATTATAGCCTATTTGAAACTTTTCCAACTAGCTGTAGTACCATTAAGGGTAAATAAGCCGTTTTATGATTTACTATTATCCCTATTAGATTAGATGCTTACATCAGTATAACCCCTTACATAGAGTTCAACCACTCCACATATCGAAAAGATTTCCTTAGTCTTTCATAAGTATTTAATGATATTCTTCACAGAAATCTAGTGACTTTCACTGAACTTTGGTATCTACTTATGATACTTAAAGTATACGATACATCTGGTCTTGTACATAGCATAGCATACATAATGGATACAACAGCCAAGACATATGGGATCTTATTCATCCATGCCCTTTCATCTGATGTTTTAAGACACACCTGTTTCAAGTAATGCACACTATGTACCTTAGATAGGTTTCTTTTCTTAGAGTTTTCCATGCTAAACCTCTTTAGCATCTTACCTATACAAGTGGATTGCGATAAGCTAAGCAGCTTTTTTGATCTATCTTTATAGATCTTAATTCCTAGAATGTATGATGTTTCTTCCAAATCCTTCATGAAGAGTTGTCAAGAGAGCCAAAACTTAGTGGCCTGTAGTATTGGCATGTCATTTCTTCTCTTAGCTTGCCCTTTCACCTTCTTGTAGACATATGGATCATTTATGAAGCAAAATTCTTTTATTGCTTCATCAAATATGATATTCCAACTGCGTGAGGCATTCTTTAGCCCATATATAGACTTTTTCGATCTACAAACCTTATTTGGATTTGACTTGGATGTAAAACCAATAGGTGGTATAATGTACACTTCCTCTTGCAAATTTTTGTTAATGAATGTAGTTTTTATATCCCTTT
The DNA here is from genome assembly GCA_038381835.1 of Adansonia madagascariensis. Taxonomy (NCBI): domain Eukaryota; kingdom Viridiplantae; phylum Streptophyta; class Magnoliopsida; order Malvales; family Malvaceae; genus Adansonia; species Adansonia madagascariensis. The sequence continues at coordinate 16,346,192 of JBBYHL010000021.1, forward strand.
GCCATATCTCATAATCATGATATACAGCTATAGCAAGCATGATCCGAATGGATTGTACCATGGCCATTGGTGAAAATGTTTCCTCATAATCAATAAGTTTTACTTTATTGTAACATTTTGCCATCAATCTTACCTTATACTTCTATGCATTGCCATCTGTGTCAGTTTTTCTCTTAAAGACCCATTTAAACCCTATGGGTTTTATCCCTTCAGGTGGATCAACCAAAGTCCATACTTAGTTGACTTCCATGGCATCTATTTTGGATTCCATGGCTTTAAGCTATTTATCGTAATCAATGTCAAATATTGCTTCCTCGAAATTGGTAGGTTTAGTATCATAAAGCAAGTCATCTTGATCCATAAGAAATCCATCTCTTTGAAGCTTGCCTGATCCATCTAGATCAGTGAAGGTATTATGTCTCTTGAGCTTCAGTTTAAGCATCTCATGCTTCAACTATTGGCTCTAATTCCATTGAAGTATCAAATTATGGTTCTTGAACTTCTTTAGGATCAATTTTACTCTTACTGAACTCTTCTAGTCTAAAATTTTTCTCTACGAAGACAGCATGTTTAGAAATAAATGTCTTTTATTTAATTGGGTTGTAAAAATAATATCATGAGGTTCGTTAGGAGATCCCACAAATTTACATTTAACTCATCTAGCTCCAAGCTTATTAGTTGCTATTCACTTTACATAAGCTGGATAGCCCCAAATCCTGAGATGAGACAAAATTGTCTTTTACCACGCCATATCTCATATGGTGTCTTATCCATAGATTTAGTTGGAACCTTATTTAGAATATAGGTAGCAGTTTCTAAGGCATATCTCCAAAAGGATATTGGAAGGTCTACTATAGACATCATGGAGCGAACCATGTCATACAACGTTCGATTTCTCTTTTTAGACACTTTGTTATTTTGTGGAGTTTTGAATGGAATCCATAGTTTATATAACATTTTCTATTAGATGACCCAAAAATTCCTAACTTAGATATTCTCCTCCTTGATTAGATCTAAGAGTAAGAATTTTCTTGCCAGTTTGATTTTCTACTTCAGCCCTAAACTCTTTGAACTTTCCAAAAGCTTGGTATTTGTACTTTATTAAGTACACATAATCATACCTAGAGTAATCATCGGTAAAGGTAATGAAGTAGGAAAACCTGTGTCTAGCCATTATATTCATTAGTCCACATGCATTTGAATATACGAGGCCCAATAAATCACTAGCCCTTTCACTTTTACTAATGAAGGGAGTCTTGGTCATTTTGCCAAAAAGACAACATTCACATGTCGCATATGATTCATAATCAAATGCGTCAGATAGACCTGTTTATGTAACTTGGCTGCTCGAGTCTCATTGATATACCTAAGCCTACAATGCCAAATATAGGTTTTTGATGGATCATTCTTTTTAGCTTTCTTCACATTTACATTGAGCAAAGGCTTTCATAATCCATAACAAGCAGCCTATTCTTAATGAGCCGATCCATAGATTATGTCATTTAGAATGATAGTGAAAATTTTGCCTTGCATTATAAATTCAAAATTATCATTTTCCATGAGGTAGGAGACTAAAATGATATTTCTTGACAATCGAGGAACATAATGACATTCTTTCAATTCCAAGGTCATGTCTGTAGGCAATGATAAGGTAAAATTTCCAATGGCAATAGCAGCAACCATTGCCCCATTGCCCATTTTTAGCACACTTCATTAGAGCCCAACTCTCGTCTATTTTCAACAAACTTATGTGATTACGTAAGTGTGATCCACAACCCCAATCAATTATCTAAGTGGTTGAATCAACAGTGGAATAATTTAACTCAATTATGTGAAGGTAAGCTATTTTCTTTCTATTGATAATACTTTTCAATTTTACATACTAGTCCAAACATTTTAGGCTTATGGCATCAAGTATGCCCTGCAATGCAGTTAATATAAATACCATTATCAACAACCTAGTATAAAACGAGTATTAATTAGTTATTCATGTATTAAACCGGTCATGACAAGGTATTAAATCTTTATTGGTCTTTCCACTAATTTTTCAAAATAATAGCCCCTATTATTGTTATTCAAAAATCTCTTCAAGGTATATTTAGTGGGCTGGGACCCCTTGCAACATGTTACAACCTTAGGTTTGCCCAACCTAAGATTTCTATCTGGGTAGGCAACATAGCTTGCCAATTGCATTTCTATGCAACTCCTTAATCAGTTTGGTGGCAACTTTTTGCCTAAATGCATCATATGCATTTTGCCTAACCTTTACCTTTAATGCTATGCAATAAAGTTTGTATGCATTCAGACAACACAACATTAGTTGAGTAAGACCCATAATTCATATCTCAACTAGTTCAAATGGAAGGGATCTTGGGTTTGCCTAACAAGTCACCGATAGTCGAAACTCTGGTATCTTGCTATAAATGATGGGAGGCATCTTTATCATACGAAGCTTGTCAGTTAATATTGTACAAAGGATTTGGTTCATTTATCTTTCAATTAAGGTCTCATCATATTTGCATGCATAACATTTATAATATTGTAGAAAATAAATCTACTATCATGCGTACTACTTGGATGATTATGGAGTACAATTTAGTGCAAGTTCCTTAAGCCATTAAAGGAAATTGCTTGGTCAATTCCTAGGTGAATACATAAAAAGTTTTCAAAAGCTTCTTGCAATCTCTTGGGCTTCATCGTCCTTTCATTTAGACCTCCATCTTTGAGTTACAAAATCTTTCCTAACCAATCCTAATTTTACAGCTTAATGTAATCTAATTTCATTTGTAATAAAGAAACCTTGAGTTACATGGTCCTTTCATTTAGATCTCCATCTTCGAGTTACAAAATCTTTCCTAACCAATCCTAATTTTACGACATAATGTAATCTAATTTCATTTGTAATAAAGAAACCTTGAGTTACATTCAAGGAGATTTGGGTTAGTCAAGAATTTTACAACCCTAGAGAAAAATATAGATAAGGCAAAGTTCGCAAATGCTATTTAAAAAAATTCAAACATCCACAAATAATTAACTATACATGCAAAATCATATTAGTCTTAGTCCATAATCATCCCATACGTTCACAACAATTATGAATATATATAAAAATGTGTTTTAAATTCAAATTATCAATTTTTGATACTTAAATGATTAATCCATATTTAATTTAATTAAGAAAATAATTTTCTTACATGATTAACATTTATTCTAATCATATTAGAATAAATCTTATTCTAAATAGGATTAATTATTTTAAATTAAATATATTTTTTAATTAATCAAATTAATTGAATTTTAATTTCATGTTTATAATATTATCCAATAGATATCTTAAACAATTTAAGAAAAATAATTCAATTGGACAATTAGGTGTTTGATTATATGTAAAAGTTTTAATTGGATCTTAGGGAGGTATATTACGCCAACCATGCTAACTTTTAGCATTTTTTATTTATTTTATAATTTTAATTTAATTTAATTTAATTATTAGATATTAAATCTCAAGAAAATTAAAATTAGAAGAGTCTTACTTTAAGTCGGACTGTGTTTGGCGCAATCTTGGTGGAATCCTAGTCTAACTAGAACTCTATCCTATGCATAGCTATCTTAGCCATCTTGCTCCAATTCAAACACTACTGTCTTCCTCCCATTAAATCTCTGAAAATAAAACAAATTTACAGCAACTCTTTGCTACCATTGATGCTGCACCAAGATCCAAGAAAGAAGACAAGATGCCACAAGCTTTAATCACACCTAGTGCACTCATTTTAGCCCAAAATTGAAATGTTTTCAATTCTGATTTTAACATAATTTTTTCTAGCAAGATTTATGAACTTTGCATGACACATTCAAGGAGGAAAACCAAGAAAAAAAATCACGACAATGGCTGCCTCAGCCACATCGAAACATCAAAATAAAGTTAACTTAGCACTAATCAACACCAAATTATTAATCGATGATTCAAATATCAATTTAATTAATAATATTTTAACTAATTGATATTGAATAATAAATATGAATTAGCTTTTTGGATATTTAAAAAACAAAAGTAAAAATTTTCTTTGATTTTTATATTCAAAAACGGATCAAGATAGCATCAAAATAATAAAATCTTTAATCGATAACAACTAAAACACAAGATTAATCAAATCAACGCAAGGAGGCTCATGATACCACTTGTAGGAAATCTCAGGGCATCAATAATCAGATTACAAAAATTTTATAGATAAGACATAAACATGGCAGTGGAAACATGTTAAAAACACTAATCCAAGACTCTTAAATAGGATTGTCTTGCAAGATCTTGATTAATCTTTTAGACCAAAAAGCCTAAAAAACTATTCAAGATTCAAACATAACTCAATCTTGAGAAGTTTTTCAATAATTCCATGATGCGATTATCAAAAATACCGAGCCCAGTTGTCATAAATCCAAGCATTTAATCTCTAACGGTTATCCACATTGGTGACCTAAAAAACCTTTAACAAGGAAGAGACTTTATTGACGGGGACAGTGCTAGTAGCTTAGGTTTCAATAAACTTTCCCTTGCACTTAGAAGACCTTGATTTAATATCAAAACAAAGAAGAAAACTAATTTTCCTTTTGTTGCAAAGGAGTTGGCATAATCTTTCATAATAATTCTAGGAGGATGTTGCCCAACCCTATTTTGGTCTCTCTTGGCCAATTTCTAAAACCTCTATTCAGCTATGAGGAATAACTAACAAGGGTTTATATATCTTAGCTTTTAAAATTTTAATTTCTAAAAAATTATAATTTTGCCCCAGGCCTATTTGAATTTATTCAAATTAGGTCTTAGTAATCATTACTTATATTAGACATATCAACTAAGTTTTAATTTAATTTCTACTAATCACCCTTATGTGTGTGACCCATTAGGCCCTCATGATATTGGGAATAAATATAAAAGTTATAAACTAAGATTGGCATCTAACAATGCATCATGGCCACTCAATATGCAGGGAGTGTCAATATGGTTTTGACAAGCCCTTTAATGTTTAGTATCTTAGTGTAATGAATATCCTTTCATCATATATCCCAAAATTAGCAAGAGTATGGTTCAGTGTCTACTCTTAGCCCATTCTATTTTAGTATGCAACCCCTATGTGTTAACTTCATAGCCAATATTACCTTGGCCAACGACTTTTAGTTAACATGGCTAGGTACACGTGAGAGATGTCCCCTGATATCACATGGGGTGATGAATCCTCTCCAGAACACTCATTCACCTACCATATGATTCATATCATACCCCAAACTACCCTACCATAACATCTATATATTATGGACTCATTCGTGATAGAATCAAAGCATGACACTCCTCATACAAGATGACCTGGTGTTGCACGTCTAAGGATCTCTTACACTATTGACACATGAGAGTATTTTCATAGATACTTGAGTGAAATACCAAATGGAACTCTCATAGCAAGTCAAGTTCAGTGAACATTTTACCATAATAAGCACCCATATGATTTCCCTAAGTATCTATATATTTCAACTTATGAGATTGGTTGCATGCATCCTATGTATGGAGGCTTACATATGCTAGTCTTTGTGTATTGTCAACGCCTTGTCTTGACAATACAATGACCAAGAATGTTTTAGAAATGTGGCTTTGATGCATAAATATCTCATAATTGCAATTCTTGACAATTCTTTTACAAGGCCAATGTGTTTCATGAGCTTTATCTAACAATTATACAATTAAATCTTACGGATAAAGAAATACCTTTATAACATCAATTAAATATAATGTTTGATTATATGAAATCACTAAATGCTAATGCCTTACAAGCCACAACAATTGGCTTGCAAGGCTTATACTAGCAATTATTCTTGCTTGGTTCTTTCCCAAATTAGTGAAAACCTTCTATATAAATAAAGCACTTTTGTGCAAACCAAACTCAATTCATAATATAAAAAATGTAACCCTTTATGTCTTTTAACATGGAAAAAAACCACCATAGCCGACACCATGTATTTTTTATGTTATTTTAATCTTGTCTTTCTCTTATTCATCTCTATCCGCACCCAAAATTTAAAATACAACAACTATTTTTCTTGCAATATGATATAAGAACATCTTTTCTGGTAACACTACGAATTGTTGTATTTTTAATGGCATCTAATCATGCATTCCCCTAAAGCAATGGCTAATTCTTTTTAATTTAAATATACACATGATTAAACTTGTCCGTTAGGCAATTCGAGTCGATTCGGGTCACAAAAATTTAAGTTAAATTTTGAGTTCATATTATTTCAAACTCAAATAATTTAGGATTTCGATTATTTGGGATTTGTGTAATTTTGGTTTGGTACTTAGATTTTCAATTTTGGATTATTGTAAATTCATTTAGCAATTTTTTAAAATTAAATCAAATTAAAGTTAAATATAATCATTTGATTAAATCAAATTTTATTAAAATTTTATTGAAAGATAAAAACTTAAATAATAACAATATTTTCAAAATAAATATAAATATTCTAATTTTTATGATTTAAATTAAAGTTAAAATTTTATTTTGTATGAATGAAAAATATGAGATTTTACATTTTTGTTTTACTAAACTAAAATATTTTTACTTATTGTCTCATTTTAGTTATCGGTTCAATTTTAATCAAATCCAATAAAATCATTTCAATTTTTAATTTTTATACTGAAGATATTTCGGGTTCAAATTGTCAAAAGATTATTAATGTTCTAACTCAATCCAATATTAACAGAGTTACCACCAAGAGTGGATGCTCATAGCCACATATAAACCATGATATAATGAAAGATACTATTTTTTTAAATGATGTTATTAGCTATTAAGTCAAAAACAACAAAATCCATCTAATTTATTTTATACTTTTAAATTAATCAAAATTTAAATGTTATGCCCATATGGTTATGCCAATATAATTTAAACATATGCCATAACTATGTTGGTATGGTATTGTTATTAAAAATGAAATTATTACCTAATAAGTTTAAAATAGAAAATCCAAATAGAAAATGTTTAAACGGCTTAAACATTAAAACTTAAAAGTTAAGACTAAAATCCATAGTCATTGTGATATTTCCACACAATCATTTAACTATAAGCTAAACTTTATGATTTATAAAGAAAAATGACAATATTTTAATGAACTTAATGGGTTGAATCTATCTTTGTTGTTTTTTAATAATATTTTGAATAAAAAATAAATTCAAATTAGAAGGTGAATAATTATTCATTAGATGATTATTAATATATGTTTGACTTATTAGTCCAAAATTACTATTTATATGCAGAATAATAAAACTTCTTAATATCCAAAAAAAAATTATTTTCAACCAAAAATATGTTTAGGTTGTTCTCTTGTAGTGTCCATTTAAGTCTTTGTAATTATATTTATTTCAATTGTTAGTTTTCTTTTAAAAAATTATTTCATACACTGATGGTAGAATGAAAATATTTCATTAGCAAGATTAGTGAATTAGCACTAGTCCAAATTATTTTATTGTTAAAATTATTAGTTTAATAAACATACTAAATATGATAAAATATTTTAAATTTTTATTGACCATGAAAGTTTTACTAATTTGTTCTCTCTAGCAAAGTTTTTCATTGATGGCCAAAAAAAAAAAAAAAAAAATTCATTAGGCGCTACCAATTTGAATTGGCAGTTATTTGCTACCAATCTTCGACTGCCAATTTCATCGTTGTGAAACTGTGGAATTAAAAAAAAATACTTGTAATATACTAATATTTATTCAATTAATTTAGTAATTAATCAATTATTCGAGTATAAAGATAAACTATAATAACTATGATTTATAAATAAAATTAGATAATTATCTCAAAAATTAGCAGTGGAATAAAAAATTTTACAATTATAATCAATTGAATGACAAATGTTTTGTAAAATATATTTAAAAAATATAAAATTATATTTGTGCTTAGTTTAATTCAGAATAATCTCTCATATTATTTCAGATTTCAAGTTCTATTTTTTTAAATATGATTATTTTAAATTTATGTTTTTTTTAAAATTTAAATTGATCGAATTCTAATTTAAATTGAAACCGGCTGATGATTTTTCAGAGTTCAACTAAAATTGGATAAGTCTACAAGTGATCATTACATTCAGAAATTGTGAGTTCAACAAAGGGCATTAGTTAGGGGGGGATCACCGGTTGCTTTTAATTTATACACCTGTATTCGAATCTTGCCTCACTTTAGTTTTACTGTTTGCTTAAGAATAAGTTTTAATATAAAGTATAGATATAAAATAATATAAATATAAAATAAATATATAACTTTAATTAATTATTTGTATATTATATATAAAAAATTAAGATGAATGTAAAATTTTAATTTATTTATATTATATTGATATTTATATTAGAATAAAAGTATTAATAAAATATAAACGTAATATCTCATTTAATAACTTATAACTTAAAATATTATTTAGTTTATTTTTAAACACAACATGTACGTAATATAAAAAAATAACTAAAATATAATGCAATATGAAAAACAAATTATTATATCAAAATTTAAATGATATAAACTATTAATATATTAAAATTTATATATATAGAATATTTTTATACTACTATAATATAATAAATAACATAAATATAATAAACGTTGATTTTAAAAAACAGCAGCTGTTTGGCGGACGTGACAAGTAATTATCTCCTCGATTGTTTGAATAATTGAGGGAATAACTTTTAATTTGTGTTGCATTGCATTTTCGAACACAACGTAAATAAAAAATAATTAAAATAAAATAAAATATAAAAAATAATATTAATGTAATATAAATATATAAATATATTAAAATTTATATATAATATAATTATAATATAATTATAATATAAAAATAATATAAATATAATAAATATAATTATTTAAAAAATAATTACAACTGCTTACCACGTGGCAAGCATTTGAAGGCAATCAGTTCCCAGATTGATGAATCAGTTAGGGACCGCTTTGATGTAGTATTATTTTATAAGATATTAGCCAATTAATCGGGCCAAACATCAATCAACTGAACGGAGGGCACGTAAATATCTTGATTTGACTTATTTGACCAAAGGCATGTGTTTATGTTTCATTGTACTTGTTGCATTATTTTATAGTGCTAACCGAAAGTAACGTGTTTTAATTTTATAAATAAGATTAAAAATTATTATATATTTTATTTATTTTTATTTTAAATATATTTTTTAAAAAAAATAATTTTTAATTTTATTTGTTGAATTAAAATTTTTTTATTAATATATTTGATAATAATTTTACAAGTAAATAATTCTTATGATTATTAAAGTTTGAGTCTCGTGCCATTTTAGTTTTAAGAATTCAAAAAATTTTGTAATTCTTGTCAATTTTAAAGTTTATATTTAATGTATAAATAATATATATTTATATATTATTAATAAATTAAATAGTATTATTTTATTAATTATAAAATTTTTTATATTTATTTTTAAAATTTTTTTATAAAATAACATTAAATAATTCACTTATAATATAATCAATGCATTTAATATAAAGCCGTATTTTTGAACTTAGAGTTAAGTCATATTGTTTTGACCTTTTCATCCGTCGAGCCACTAACTCAGGCGTTAAACACCAACATGACATTTAAAGATATGATAGGGAAAATTATATAACTATAAATTTTAAAAATCATTTTGATATTTTAAGAAAGAAAATCTTTTTAAATTTATTTTTCAGAAATTTATAAAATAAAATAATCTATTTTCTAATTTCTTCTTTTTCCTTTTTGTTCCTCTCTAAAACGTTGTATGATGAACTGAAAAAAAACTAAATGTTAAAAAATTATTTACAAAATTTTTAATACTAAATTTGTATTAAAAAATTTGTTTGGTGTACTGTTATAAATTAAGTATTGAATATAATTATATTTTATGATAATTATAAATTTTGAATTCTGAAAATTATAAACCTTAAAATTTTAATTTTATTAACATAATATCTTATATTTTTAAATAATTATAGATAAAAATTAAAAGGATGATATAAATATTTCATCTTTTATATTAAAAGAAAGATAATTAATTTAAATATAATCTCTTAAAAAATAAAATTTATTTAATATATTTTACATTAAATCATAAATAACGTTCAGTTATAAAGAAATATATAAGTAGACTTCTGTATTGAAAATTATGTACTATATGACACATATTAAGAGTTATTTGATATATTTAAAACATTAAAATTTTCTGAATCGATTAAAAATTTTCTGAATCGATTAAAAATTTTCGAATCAGTTATTAAAAAATACACCTCGGCTTGCAAGATATCTGCACTCACTTTAGCCAGGGACCCACAATCATGTCTTGCTGTCATCCCCAATCGTCGTTTGCATTAACTACGTAGCATCAGATCTTTAAGGAAAGCTTCTTATCAGCTTTAAAAAATTTTAGCCTTTAGATTTCAAAGTTTTTATCTCAACCGTTATTTAAAAGAAAAAAAAAATAGAGTTGGTGGAAAAAATTTTAAAAAAATTATCATGAAGTGACAATTTTTATAAAAGAAAAAATCAAAAAAATATATTTCAAAAAAAATAGTAATTACTATTTACAAATAATAAAAAATAAAAATATATTGTAATAATAAAAAATAAAATTAAAAATATTTCAGAGATTGTAATTATAATTTAACCTTGAAATTTATATTAAATCCCGAATTATCATTTACAAATAATAAAAAAATAAATTTTATATTAAACTTTAAATTAATATATATTAAATTAATATATATATACTAATATATTAAGTATGCAATACATAATATATTATGTGATATATATTATATATTATAATATTATATATGTTAGGAATCAACTCCCACAAATTTTATATAATATATGTAATTATATATATTACATATTAATTATATATATTAAAAATATTATATTAAATCTGGAATTATAAAATAATCTTAAATTATATTAAATAATGAATTAATATAAAAAATAATAAAAATTTTAAAAAATATTTAATATTAAATTAAATTATTTTTAAATAATTAAAAATAATATACATA
>JBBYHL010000021.1:16358964-16369332 GCA_038381835.1 Adansonia madagascariensis
AGTTCCCATCCAACAAAAACTTAAATATTATTTAAATTCTCTCTTTTAAATATTAATTTGAAAGAAAAAAATAAATACAATTCTAATTATTCATCTATTAATAATTTTAAAAAATCAAATGTAAAATAATAAAATCTCTTTTGTAACTCTTCGAATTACAATAATCAATTTTTTTTTGTTCATAATAGTTTTAATTTAATTTGTAACAAACAATTTTTTTAAATTTATATTAAAATAAATTTATTTTTACACTCTCAGAGGAATTCTAAAATTCAAGAAATTAATCAACAACCACTTCTAATTTTTTGAGTTAGAATTGAGACTGAGCCCTAATTTATGCTGAATCTGGCTAAGAAATGGTAAAATAAATAGTAATGATTGCTGCCATAAAGATGAATATTAAATACCAATCAATCAAAATTCATTAATGAGTTTTCTGAGGCAAATTGTTAATATCGAATAGAAATAATTCTAAATCAGTAAATAACTTTTGATTGACTATTTTTTCAGTCTTTTTATACCGTCTAATGATTATCTAAATTTATTTTTATGATATCAAAATTGATAGCGTGCCACCAATTGACAGGTAACCATAAGTAACTTAGCTAACCGTGATCAGATCAGACATGATCTGAATGAACCACCAACCTAACCTGATTTAACTTTAGAGTCAGCAATTAATGACGACAGCCTGCAAAGATGACCTGAATTTGAAATGACCCAAGTGCCAAGTAACCCACACACTAAATAACTTCAATTTTAGTTGACCCAGTATGCTTGACTCACCCTATTACCACCTCTACATCACAGTTTGGTATGACAACATGGAGAAAATATGTACCAACATTAAGTTATTTACCGATATAAAGAAAGGAACAAAGAAAAACTGAACACTCTTTACCTTTCTTGCAACATCTGTTCCAGACAGATCATCCCTCGGATCTGGTTCAGTATAACCTGCCTCCTTTGCCTCGGCCACTACCTCACTAAAGGCTCTAGTGCCAGTGAAGTTATTGAAAATATAACTCAAAGTGCCACTACAACAAATAACACAGCAAAAGAGATATGTCAAAAGATGCACAAAGAAAAGATCAAATTTTAATTTCCTTAAAACATTACTAACCTGAAAATGCCCTCAATGCGCAAAATTCTGTCCCCAGTTTCAAGGAGACCTCGTAAAGTGCTAATAATTGGAAGACCAGCTCCTACAGTTGCTTCATAGAAGTAATGTGTGTATGATTGCCGCTGAAGAGCCCTCAACTTTAGGTACTGGGTTTCACACAAAAAGTATGTCAACAATGCAGAAACATAAGTCCAGTAAAACAAAATGTAATCAGGGATGCAGCCGAAAAGAAAGTTTCAGCAAAAGCAAATTGCAATCAACTTTGCAAAATCACTTAACATAAAAAAGGGAAGACAAAGCTGATTTATGCAGTTATTGTATTATTGCATTACCTACCACCCCTGTGATACTGTATGCAAACAAATTTGGGGGATGGGGAAGAGAGAGAGAGAGAGAGAGGAAGGAAAAAGTTGAAGAAAAACACGCACAGAGCAGTAAAGCCAGAAAAAAGAGAACTATCACAAAGGAGAGTAACAAAGAGCTAAATCATAAAACAAAAATTCCAAGAGTTGCCATTTGCTACTTTCAAAAATATAAAAAACCATATCAGCAACTGTCCATTAAGGTGACCTAATTTGTTGTAGTGGCAAAAATAATATAAAAAACCATTCATGGGCTCACTTCAATGCATTTCCACTCTCCAAAACCGAAGTGACTAATTCTACTTCTAGCAGAACTCAACAAAAAAAAAAAAAAAAAAGGTTGCCATACAAACCAAAGGCAATTTTGTTAAACATCACATAGGCACATCAAAAACTAATGAAAGCCACCAGTACTTCCATGACGAAGCACTCAATAATCACCTTACAAACTTTGCATCAACCCAAATATGTCCACATTAGGAATTAAAAGGGGAAAAACTGAAAAAAAATTTGAATCACTCCGTGGGCTCAATAATCATTTTCCTAAACATTCTAGAATCTCTTAATAAACCATGTCACCAACAATAAAGAAACCCCTCCAACTACCACAAAAACCACCTTTACATAGCCACACATTTAACTCCAACACCACATCACCACCTGCCTCCTTCCAAAAATGAAAAAAAAAAAGAATATCCCACAAAAACAATGTATGGCAACTCAACATCAATACCCGGATGACTTCTTTCCTTTTGAGTATTGACAATAAAGAACCTCAAAATTCATGGCAACTCATAGCCCTCTGTTAATGCAACATGGTTCATGTTTCAATGATGTGAAAAACCCAAGATCTAGACGAAAAAAAAAATCAGAAATGATAGCCATATATAGGAAATTAAAAAACAAAAAAGGGAAGAAAAAGGCGACCAGAGCTGAGATAAGTATTGTTGACAACAATTGGTGAGATACAAAACACAAATTAATCAATACACAATTTTTCCATCCTTAATTTTTTGCCAAGAAAGTGCCTTAATCCTCTCCAAGAGAGTTAGCTACTGTTAAGCCAAGCCTTGGATTGTTACTAGATGCCCACATAAAAATCATCCGAATACCCTTTTAGCGAGGATAAGACACTAACTGAATTAATAGATGATTGCAGCTGTTGATCTATAAATTTAGGATAACAATGAATAATTCAAAATTGAATTGCTGCATCAAAATCAATGTTACCTTATCAAGTGGTCCTGAATTGGCCTTTTTGTTCGGAGTGATCACATGAATTCCTCTACACAACCAGTCATGGTAAAAGCTTGCAACATGAGAGTCTGCCGTACAATCAACCAAAACAGTATTTGGAATAAAATGATTTCCATGCACATGTTGGGTAAATTTTTCTAAATCAGCAACTTGTCCTTTCTGCTTCAGAAGTTCTCTCCATCTTGACAAGTCAATTCCACTATAACAAGAGATAGATGAGTCAAACAGATGAACATAATTCAGAAATGGAGAAAAATGGAAACAAACAATTATAAATTTAACAACAGTTCATTAACAAGTACACAACAGTTAAATTAATGGAGAAAACAGTGAGGTCGATGGTGGAGACACAGTGGAACGACATCTAAATTACAATAGCAATAACAGTGGAGATTTAAGCAGCAAAACACATGTCGAGAAAAGAATAAAATATTAAAAAAAAAAAAACAGGGCCACTTAACATTGACACTGTAAAATTATAATTTTGTGTAAAGCATGTAAAATAAGGTATGATGGTCTTTGTGATACAAATCATGGAATTAAACAATTTTTTTTAAATGAGAAGAAGAAGAAGGAAAAAAAAAAAAGATTCAAGCGAATGCCGAGAAGAATGAAAACATAGTATTAGTTAAACTAATAAAATGCGTAAAGCAGGAAGCAAGAAATAAATCACCTCAAAAGTTATACTAAAGCAATAGAAACTTTAAACAGTATAGCATGTAAATTTCAGATTAAATGGATAATTTTAGGCTTTTCCCAAGCTTTTGAGAATTCCTTTTATATCTATAGAGAAGAATATTTAAAGGACTAAATTACATCTTCACAAGGCAAACCAACAATTATTGGCCGAAGGTGACATATAATCTCTCATCATAATGCAAATTACAAAGACTAATGATGCATGGACTCTTCAAAATTTTGGCATTATATCCAAAGAAATTATTTCTATTTCCATGCAATATCCAAATCACACTAAAGAATGTATTTGGAATCACTGAAAGCCACAAAACTTCATGGAATTCATTTCCTTCAATAACTTGATATGCTTTAAATATATGGAACAGAAATGATCCAAAACATTTACTGCAATTAATTTATTTCAAACATACTCTTAAGAACAGAGAAACATGTAACATTCATAAGTTTTGATACGCTGGTTATAACAGTTCTTAGCTTTTATACTATGGTTATAACAGTTTTCATGTATGTTTAAAATTTACTTTTCTAAACAAGAGCAAACAAAATTGTATTTCTCACATTATAGATTGCCATAGGATTCTTACTATAAATGCTGAAGACTTACACTTCACTTAAAAGCATTGTCCTCGAACCAGTAATCCCCATAACACGCAAATCAATGTTAAATTCTTCCTTAAGGACTGCTGCCTGCCCAAAAATGTTCAAATATTATTCAGGTTCAATAAGGTAAGAAATAAGCAACACTTCAGCCCTAGTCAATACTGCTGCTGCCAGAACTAACCCAGGGCTGTCTAGGTCACAACGAATGAATTTTGCTGTTCAAGAGGAATGCCAACTTTTGCATCAATGTATCACAGTAAACAAACTGCAAAATGCAAACCAATGACGTACTTTCACTAGAGGTCTAATCAAGCCAAATTAAATCAGCCTAGTGAATTACTTTAACTTGACCCGAATAAAGCTTGATTGCATTTCATTTCTCATACTTGACCATGACCCTATATGCAAGCTACTCCAGTTAAATAAAGCTAATAGCAGCCAAGTCAAGTAGAAGCAACCAGCAAGTCAATTGAGTAACTGGAGACCAACTCAACTCATTTAAATCCATAATTTTCAAAATGATTGATCAATTAGAAAAACATTTGCCTAATCTCCATAGGGAAAAGTGAAATAATATATTATCAACTACAATAAATGACTTGCACATTCTAGTGCAACTTTAAATTTACTTTATGCAATGTGTTTATAGAGAAAAGCAACAAGTAACAATAATTGACTGTTCAAATATAATAATTTCTTAGCAACAGCAGAAAGATAATAAATGAATAATACTTTTTCTAATACTACACCTGATCCCTCAACTGGTCAAGTAATGTCCCACCAATCAATCCAGGTCCAATAATTCCCATTGCTATCGTTGTCCTTGAAAGATAAAACCTTGAATGCACAGCTCTTAAAGCCCTTATACAATCTTCACGCTTGACAACTACTGTGATGTTGTACTCAGAACAACCTTGAGCTATAGCCCGAACATTAATATTAGCCTGCATTGTGATTTAAGATGGGGGAAAAGAATATAGTAAGTTCTAAAATGAAATTTATATAAACATAGCAAGAAGCAAAATAATTGTCTGAAAGGATACTTGGAACTTTCTACCTTTGCCAGAGCATTGAAAAGAGTGGCACTAACTCCAGGAGTGCTAGCCATTTTCTGGCCAACTGCTGCTAATATGCTACAGTTAGGAATGACTGCAACCTGAGAAGGATTGCTTACATCAGAAAATTAAGTAGACAACTCGGACCATGCTAAAGTAAGCATAACTGGATTGACAATACACGGCCACCATAACCACCCAAAAAAAAAATCTCAACCCTCCTTCCAACCAATAAAAAAAAAAAAAAAGACAAGCAACCAACAGATTCTAAGATGACAAAAAAAAGCATTAAGCAGAATTTAACCCATGATGACAAAATAAATAAACATAGGTTAGAATTTTATCTGTGCATGTACTAATTCCAAAGGCAATTAATACTTGAAAATAAGGGATACAGAAAAAGCACTAAAATACTCTTAGCTTATCTTCAAAACTGTTGGTACAACACCTGCATAATGATCTGTTGCTATTCTATAATCAAGCCTGATGCTGCAATCATCATGCTAGATAATGCCCACAACCCCAAACATGAATATAATTTATATTAAAAATATTAGCAAGATGTCAAATACACTTTTTGTTATGCATGTTTTTAATTCAAACTACAAACTGAGTTTTGAACCAGTACAGATTAATTTCCATTTTCCAAATTACAAAGCCAGCTAAGACCTAGATAAACCAAATTGATTTCTCAGTGAATAGACCTATCACAGCTTTCTCTGGTAATTAGACCAATTGTTGTCTATAGATGAATACCAAAAGCTGAATCACATTAATAATCAAAAACCTAGATATGATGGTTGGCAGCACAAAAGTAGTTTTAGGACAATTTTAAGCTAATTTTGAAATGATTGCAACAAACCTGGGACAGGTATCGGCAAATAGTCAAATGTTAGAAAATAAGGAAATATAGGTTTTCCTTATTTGTGAGACTTGTCCAAATTTTAAATATTTCACTTGATAATTAAGTATTTCAGTAGTAACAGAGAGCCGACTTTTATGAGACAATTTTCAAGATTGAAGAAAATGTACTTATATGCATTGTCCATCTCATGTATTTTTATCTCTATTGATGCACAAGGCCCCGCAATGCTAGGAGCTCACAATTTTCTTTAGTCACTGAAAGTGTAATTGCAGCCTTCCAATCAAATTATGGAAGCTTAAATAAATCCCGAGGCGCTTACACTATAAACATATTACAATTGTCCTTTACAGAATTTTTTTTTCTTTTCTTTTTTTGTTGAGTAGTATACAATAGCTGGAGGATGTAGATATGCTAGTCGAGAGATTAATTTTTTATAACTTTATTTTATAATGATGGGTTTATTTGTAACTTTTATAGATATTTACGATATTTTAGAACATTTAGGTTATTTTATATTAATTTAGCATTTTTCATCTTTTCCAAGATTAAATACTTTAGGGTTATATTTGGTATTTGCATTTACTAGGGTTTTAGGTTTAGTTATAAATACCTATTTCATTTTAGTTTCAATTAGGTTTTCAATAATTAACACTTGAGATATTGTGATACTGACTACTGGGGTTTTCTCTCCATCATTCTTATTAGTTTTTCTCCCCTAGTTCTTCTGTTTCTATTCCAATCTCCACTGTCTCTCCCTAATTGCTTCCATCTATTTCTGATTTCCTCTAGATTTCTATATTTTAATCTCATTTCACTACTTCTACATCCATTATGCTTGTCAGATAACCAAGTCCATATATGTATAATTAAACTGAGAAAAGCACTTTCCTCTAGATTTCTATATTTTAATCTCATTTCACTACTTCTACATCCATTATGCTTGTCAGATAACCAAGTCCATATATGTATAATTAAACTGAGAAAAGCACCTGAGAAAGACGTCCAGCATCCAACGCTTGACGGAATCTAGATTGCAAAGCCTCAGCAACTGCTTTTACCTCTTTCTCAGGCACAGCAAAACAGACAGAATGCTCACTACTAGCCTGCATCAATATTAAGAAATAAGCTTTCCACACATAACATAGAACAGCAATAACTGCCATATCAGAATATACGAACCTGGGATATCATAATGACATTAGCTCCCACATCTTTCACCGCACCAAAAATGGCACTAGCTGTACCAGGAACACCAGCCATTCCAGTTCTACCAAAAGAAAATGAGAGGCATTGCATAAATATGATGGAGATGAAAAATCAAAGAACATAACCAAATACAGGCAGAAGAAATCAAAGAGAAAACATACCCCTCAACATTTACTAGTGCCAAATTATCTATTGTTGCAAAACCCTTGACGGGAGATTCTAGCCTCTGACCGTCTTCATCTTCAGTTTCAAGACGGCAGATTGTTGTTCCAGGTGCAGAGAGATTGAAAATATTCCTTATTACAATTGGGATATCATATCGCATCACAGGTATAATGGTGCGAGGATGCAAAACATTTGCCCCAAAATATGACTGCATGGTTACATTAACTTATCTTAGAAAAATCTATAAAGAAAGTTAAGCAACTTTGACAGGTATGAAAAGGAGCCGTGCAGCCTACCATTTCCCATGCCTCTTGATAAGACAACATCCTTAGTATCACAGCTTCACTAACTGTAAGAAAAAGTTATTCATTACCATTACAGTCAAACCTCACATTTATATTGTCTTTAAAGGGACGATAATCGAAGGAACCCTTGACAACACTAGTTTAACGAGCAAGTCTCTTTCATCCAAGTCTAAATCAAGAACTTCTAGATGAAAGGAAATGCACATGCTAGCATCTTCCAATAAATTTTAAATCAATGTTTAATGAAAATTTGGATGAAAAAAGAAACTAAAAACAAAATTAATATCTTTTTTCTCTTTCAACAATTAATTCAAAAATATTTATCCCTCCTTCTAAAGAAATCATTTATCCTTTTCCTTTGATAAGAAAAAACCATTCATGTCTTATTAAGCCATAAAAAATAAGTAATACTATACCTTATTGTTTATGGCACAGTTCTAGGAATTTTTTTTCCTTTTATTATGGTTGTTTACTAGCCAGTTTTTCTATTCTCCAACTTTAATCCTCTTCTCTTTTACTTAAATCCCCATTTTCTCCTCTTTACACATTCTCTGTTTGTTCCTTGTTCTTTTCTTCATTTTTCTAGTAGGTAAATTCCATGCTCTAAATTAATTTTCCCAATTACACACTATCCATTTGATTTTCTATTATCCCTTTTCCATTTTATTTCTTTATTCACTCACTTTAACTTTTCTGGTCTCCAGACACTCTAGGCTCCCTCTATAGCTCCCCCTGGTCTTCTTCTCCGCCCAACCTTTCCTCCTTGCTTCCGCCACCCAATTCCTTCACTCCTTGAACAATGAGCCACTCACTTCCCACTATTCTTCTTTCGCTTTCCCTCCATCTTTCCACCTTATCTTTCTCATTTCTTATTCCGCTTAAAACCTGACTTTGTCTCTCTTCTTAGTTAATTTCACCCTCAATCTATCTCCACCTTTTACAGCCTGACTTTGTCTCTCCCCTTAGTTAATTTCACCCCCAATCTATCTCCACCTTTTACAATTCTCATTTTTATCCCGCTCAGATCTGTTTGGCCACTTACTTTCTTCCTTTAATATTTTTATTGTTAATTATGAAGTGTTTTATTGTTTTTTTTTTTTTTCTCTATTACTGATAGCAACTGCCATAGCTTGTTTTATGCTTGAATTTAAATTTTATTATCTCTCTCTCTCTCTCCCTTTTTTTCGTTTTTTTTTGGTTTCCTGGTACAGATTTTTATTTCGTTTTATTCCTTACTTAAATGTAAAGTTTTAAACCCTCCATTATTAGGGTTGTAGAAGGCAGAACTTAATGGTTCCAAATGCAACTCAAGATAAGCTTTTTAGTCGGTAGTGAATTTAACCTATATAATTAGGAAAGGAAAGGCAATGGCTTCGGGGAACATTTACACATTATGGGATAATTTTAAACGTCTTCAAAGTTTTTTATGCCTGTACGAATGTAGAATTTCAATTTAGGTTTCAAACATTTAACAATTAAGACAACGATTTCTTGAATTTTAAGAAGGAAATAGCCAAAGGGAAGTAGTTTGTCTAGGGACCGGATCCAAAAAGGTTAGAGGCTTTAGCAGAGGGGATAAGCCAACATAGGCATTGGTTGAAGCTTTGAAATTTATGAAAGGGAAAAGAAACACAAAGTATTGTTGCTTGAGGCAAATGAATGAGCAGGAAGAACAAGAACTGATAAGGATGTATGAGGAGAATCTGAGTATAGGAATTTGAGAACTTTTGGGTGTTGAGCGGTTTTTTATTTTTCTAGAGGAAAAAAAAAGTCAAAACAAAATTACTAGACAAAGAAAAATGGTACATGGCACAATAAAGCTGGGCATCTCAAGCACCTTGTATCATAGAATATAGATTAGAGTATTTTGTGAGGGGGGGAAACAAAGAAAACACTTATGAAAGGACAACAAACCACTTCGAAACTAATATTCTCCACAGACAATGCAAAAGATGGGTGTTAATGAGACTGAATGCATTGTGTTTACATGTGAGGCTAAGATCATACCTTTTCGGGGGTCTGCACTGTACACGCCATCAACATCTGTCCATATTGTGACTTGGCGAGCCCTAAACAGAGCACCCATTATAGCAGCAGAGAAGTCACTTCCATCCCTCTTCAAAGTTGTAGGAATATTCTGAGGTGTACTGGCAACGAAACCAGTCGCAATTATTATCTTAGACGGATTCTGAGAGAACCATTTTTCGAGTCTTCTTTCGGATTCCAAGAAATCAGGATCAACCTGATTTGAGCTAGTGGGATTTACAATAAGGACATCCCTCGTATCCATCCATTTAGAATCTAGCCCATTCTGTACCAAAATCCATTTCATAATACATCAGATAACATCCTGAAAGTTTACAATTCAACAAAAAACCACGATACCTTTCTAACAACATATGACAATATCTGAGCAGACCATAACTCCCCATGTCCAACGACAAAATCTGAGAAAGATTCCGTCACATGACCAGCTGAAAAGAGAGAAAAGTCAATGACGCAAGTTTACATAAAAAGAAATACTCCTTTAAAAGAAATATTAATTACTGTAACAGGAGAAACAAACAAAATATCACAAGCCTATCAAGAGGTCAAACTATTAGTAACTGAAAATTTGAATAAAAGTGATTAAACAACAAATAGAATCTAGAACTCAAGACTTGAACATGACCTTAACACAATAACATGGTATTCCTTGACTAGTTAAGCCCAACAATTTAGCTGGCGAAAG
>JBBYHL010000021.1:16372233-16387942 GCA_038381835.1 Adansonia madagascariensis
AACTCAAAACATAGGTTTCAATAGGCATCCGGTCATGCCTAGCCCTAAATGATCGATGGTGACTCCATGCGTTGGCCATGTCATGATGGTCATCCGAGACCAATAAGATGAACGATTCATCTAATGGTCCCCTTCACTGTATCACAAGTCGTGAATCCGTACATTCTCGTTCTCATCACATCACAAAAGAAAAGTCTCAATCAAGAAGACATTTCTCAGTTAGGAAAATATTTTAAGTCGTATGCACCCATAGATCTGCGAGGATCCACCCTAGGGTATGTTGCGACACCTGGTAGGGTTAGGCCCCTAAGGTACCTAAGTTTTTACTTGAGGCTTGAGGTCTACATGAGGTTAGATCCCACCACAAACATGTGCACCACCGAGTGGAGCTAAGCTAGGCCTGGGCCTGGGCTTTGGCTTGGGTTAAAGTTTGAGTGTGCTTTATCTTTTTGGAGCCTAACCCATTGATTAATTCCTAGCCATTGTCCAATGATATATTCTTATAATAGTTTCATGTTTAATTTTGTTTTAAAATTTTGTCAAAATTGTTTTGTCAACTTTAGATCTTGCCTTAATTGCTTAAGCGATTTTATCCATATTAATTATTTCAAAAGCGTTTCTTTTTGGATTATAACATGGATCAAAACTATTTTTATCTTTAGAGGATGGAAAAAAATCACTAGGTTTTCATCTATTTTGTATGCTATGCTATCTTTGAGAGAGAAAATTGTTTTATTCTTTTGGTTCGCTATGCTACTGTAATAAATGCTATTAACCTGTATCAAGATCAAGGAGGCTTAGGAGATGTACTGTAGAATTTGGCAAGCACATTCACCAAACGATAAACATCTTAAGGTCAGAGGTTCCAAACCTTGACTTGGTCAAAGAAATTTCGTTATTTGAATTTTTGGTTTTAGTAAAATAATTTTTCCTCTAGTCTCGTTTGTAAAATTTATTTTAAATTCAAAGCAGTATTGTTTAATCAGTTTTTGTTTTAGAGTGTTCCATATAGTTTAATTTCTAGCATCTCTTAAGTATACAAGGCAACAAATATTATACTAAATCAAAAATTGAAACCCTAAAAGTCTAAAATTACAGTTTACAAAGCCTCAAGTCCTAAAATTCAAATATTACACCTTAATAAAAAATAAAAATAATAAATTAGTTAAAACTGATATCATATTACTTACATTTCAAACTATACAAAGACAAGATAAATGGAAACTTTCAAACACAATCTCTGGTCAAAACCAATCTTTAGAGATGCAAATATTGAAATTTGAAAAAAGACATTAGTATAATAGACATCTCCTGATTTGGATTAAGCATGCTATAAAATGTTTAGGCCAAAATTATCAATAATTATGATTCAAAGAAATGAAACTAGGTAATCTAATATTCATTAAGCATATGTATTCCAAAATTATATTATCATATGGCAAAATCAAGTACAATTCCAAAAATTGTTGATTCTTATTAGTCTCCCATAACATACTAAGGCCACATTTAACCCCAATGGCATAGGTCGAACTTAGAATTAGGAGAAAAGCCACAATTAACATAAATGCAGTAGGTCAAAAGTCTATAATATGCAACTGAATTGTTGCACCAAACAGAATAAAAACCACTATTCTAAAACAAGTGGCACGATGCAAAATTCATTTTTACTACAAAATTACATGTCAACATGGTCAATGTTTAATCCTCATTGACAGGGCAGAACATAATTATACTAGGAGACAAATCAAAACAAATATATTTTTAGATTACCCAACTATATAAAGCAACAGTCATGTATTTTATAAAACACATTTCATATAAAGCAAATTTATATTTTCTCTTAAAGCATCTTGTGAAATAAATTGTATTCATGAATATAGATAAACAAATAGATATTACATAAAGCTGAACAAAAATCAAATTTAAAGATAAAATCAAAAACAAAATCATATTGCAAATTAAAACAAAAAAAATTTATTATATACTTTGCATGCTTAACTTGATTTAAAAAACTAACGGACAAAATATTATATATTATATACATAATTTAAGCATATCGTCTTAAAAACCAAAGTGATATTAAATCACTTACTTAATTTGCTAAACTGAAACTCACATATCATTCACATCAAATCTCCTAATTGCTTAATAATTCAAGTATTAAAATCAGAAATTTTCTAACAAGGAAAATTTTTTAAAAAATACACTATTCCGATGGTCATCCTAAACATTTTTTATCTGTGGTAACTCTCCTTAATAAATTGAGACACATTGAAAATATATTACTCTATTTAAACAATTTTTTTTTATATTTTTAAAATATTCTAAGTTATTTGTAAAATTTTTGGAATATAGAAGTTAAAACAATATAAAATATAAACTTATTATCAAAGGAATCCAAATGGTTTAAAATTGAGGTTAAAAAAAATTGCATCTCTAAGCTCGACTTAAACCAAATCATGACATGGGCTTGGGCGGGTTGGCTTAGAGACTTGATCATAACCCTTTTTTAATATTTAAAAATAGTTTAACATTAAATAAATATTAAATATAGTTTGTAATAAAAATATGATTTGGTTTAATGATTTAATTTTAAGATAAAATAATATGTTAAAGTTCAAATCTGATCAATTACAAACAAAACTTTGAAAAAAAAAAAAGACTAATAACATACACAATCAACCATTTTATCGATTTTTTTACTAGCTAAACCGATTTTATGCTAGTTCAACGGCTTTGAGGATTAATATATTATACCTAACCGAATAACCGATATATTTTTATTCAACTAGTTTGACTGATATATTCGATCTGGTTTCTTAATCTCCGCAATTAAGAAGCCTAAGCATGCAAGTGTATTGATTGATTCTAAAAGGGAGAATTTTCCGATAACAATATCCAGCAAGGAAAAGCCACTAACCGGGTATTCAATCATACTGAAACATCGGTCATCCTGGCAAGGCTTATATTAAAATTGATATTAGAAATGATAAATAAAGGTAAATTAATCAGAAAAACAGAAAGCAAAGCGTGCAATTCAATCAAGTAAATTACTCAGAAACCTCTCAAGTCGTATCAGCATGTGCAATCTTGAGCTGTGGCGACTGCGTCTCCAACTGTTGTTATTTGGACTATACCACATACATTAACAGAATTTATATGAATTCTAGCATTCATAGGTATATATATATATATATAAAAATATATATATATATATATATATAGGCCGTCCAACTCCAATACAATGCGAAAATCCCGAGAAGTTTTAGCAGCTGTTTTTCCAACCCTTGCTTTAGGAACAATCAAATAAACACTTTTTATTTTCTCGGGATTATTTGTTGCCATTTTTATTTTCATTTTGAGTTGATTAACTTGTTAGCACGTAGCTCTTGTCCCACGTGTATGTGCAGCGCGTGGATCATTGTGTAATTCGCCTCACCTAGGCTGCCCATACAAATATATATATATATATTGGATTAAAGAAGCTTACGTTTAAGGAATAGAAAAAGAGTTATAAATATTAAAATTAAAATTTTAAATTAATTAAACAGTTATTTTTTAAAGATTTTTGTAAGAATTGATTGGATTAAACACAACACCAAAGTCTATTTACTTGCATTTCTATATATGGTAGATAGTAAGGAGTAAGTAGCTCGCATATTTCTTTCTCCATTAGAATATTTTATTGAGCAAAGTTGGTATTGCAAGATGTTAAGTATTTATATAATACATTATTTCTTGTTGAATTTATTAAAACCGCATTTACCGTTAAATTTACAAATTAGTTTCCATAAGTCACCCGCATACATTAGTTTTGGAATATCCCTGTCTTGCTATTAGTATAATAATATGACTAGTTTATAAACCTAATCTTTATATACATGCATGCTAACTATACGTGTTTAAATCTTAAAAATAAGTCCCCAAAAGATTTAATCTTGTTTGTTAAGGAGAAGAATTCATTTTCTTTATCAATCAAAGTTCAATCTTCTGAGCAGTATTTTGAAAAAAAAGTCTTAAATACTACATGATAACAATATAAAACATGTTTTAAAATCTTTGGGCGAATAGATTCATATAAAGCTCGAGAATATCTTGATTTTATTATAAAAAAGTTCATATATATATATATATAAAGGAGTGCCTTTAGAATTTCTATAAAATATCCAAAATTTGGATATAAGGTTATTGGAAGGTGCAGGCAGGCACGCTCCCCCAGGGCATGTAGAGCAACGAAGCACCCTGAGCTTAGGTTAAACCATTTATTAAGAAAAAAAAATTAATCATTGTCTCATTACTTAGACTTGCTTTTTACGCGAGCTTTAACCCTCCCCAACGGCGTAGTCACCGGCCGTCAACTTGCTCACACAATTGCCTTCACACCCCCCGTTGACACACTCTTTTCCATATTTTTTTCTCCTCTTAGTAGAAAATGATTGCTTCCATCTTTCTGCATATATACATATTATGCGTACATGTTTAGAGAGAGTTTTAGAGAAAAATAGTGGACATCCATTTTTTGGCATCTAAAAGAGCTGGATGGGTTCGTCGAATGGCAGAGTGCCTCCGGGATTCAGGTTCCATCCAACGGACGAAGAGCTCCTCCACTACTACTTGACGAAAAAGGTGTCCTTTCAGAAGTTTGACATGGAGGTCATTAGAGAAGTGGACTTGAACAAGATGGAACCTTGGGAGTTGCAAGGTAAACTTTTCTACATTGTTTAAGTTCCTAGTGAAGAAATGCCTGCTTTTACTCAAGTGTGACCTGCTAATAGAGATTCAAATAACAATATCGTTATTTTACAGTTTTAACTTTTATTATCGTCAATATTCATAACAATTGACTGCTAAAAGTTACATTCACAACTACGAAAAATGTGATATTAAAACTGCATCTACAACTATAATTTAAAAACTTGATCTTATTAATAATGCTAGTTCAGATTTTGCCTAAAAATCTTTCTTCTTTGATTACCCTCTTGATTACACTTTTAATGATTCATACCCTATTCTTTTAAAAGGAAACTTTACATACTTTAATTCCGAAAAAGGTCTAGAAAACAAAAAAAGTATGTTTAGAATTAGAAGCTTAGCTAATTAGTATTCTTATTTCTTTTATATTAGCTAAACAACCAAATAACTATTTGTTGTCAACTATTGTTTTCTTAATCTCTTGGTTTAAGATATGCCGAAAGGTGCAGTAAATATTTATAGTTTTCAATATTTGAATCCAAGAATATTATTAAATGATTCAATTATGGGAGAGATTTTCTTCTATAAAATTTCATTTTGATATATATTTTTTTTACTTTGATATTTTTGCTTGAATACTATCTCAACCAAAAATACTGGTTCCTCCTTGTTTGTGCTTTGAGATAATTGTCAATATCTCACTGGTAACACATAATTTATTTTCTTATAAAGATAATTTGTCTTCTTTTTCCCCTTTCCCTTTTTGTTTCCAATTTGCCTTCCCTGAAATTTGCATATTAATGTGAACTTAAATACAGCAAAAATTGTAGACTAATATTGATTTGACCAGCTAGAGATTTTGGAAATCATGCCAATTAATTAGACTAATAAGATGAATGGCCACAAAGAAAAAGACTAATCGGATTAATGGCCATAAACAAAAGGACTAATCAGATTCACTTTTAAAAACTAAATCACATTCTTGTGTTTCTCCAGATAGATTTTACCATTTTTCGAAAACTTTTTGGATAAATACAAAACAAAATTTTTACAAATTCACCCCTGGAAAGTTGAAATAATTGACCTCGTTATTGTTCCATCTTGTGGACAGTGTTGAGACTGAGAAGATTGTCTGCAATTTAATGAAATGATTCTAAATAAAGTTGTTGAGTTGCTAGCATAATTAAAATGAATCTTGGTTTAAACTGTTCGTGAAGCCATCCGATTGCACCTCCTATATATATATATATATAAAAGTAATTAAATGAAAGAAAAGGGGTGGTGTTAACGAGTGCATTATTGAATGGATAACTGGTGTTGTTTAATTTAGTTTTATAATGAGTTTGCATTAATTAATTGTCCATTCATGTATTTGTATATAGAGAGATGTAGGATTGGATCAAGTCCCCAAAACGAGTGGTACTTTTTCAGTCACAAAGACAAGAAATATCCAACAGGGTCAAGGACGAATAGGGCAACAAATGCAGGATTCTGGAAAGCAACAGGGAGAGACAAGTGCATTAGGAGCAGCTACAAGAAGATTGGTATGAGGAAAACCCTTGTTTTCTACAGAGGAAGAGCTCCCCATGGCCAAAAGACTGACTGGATCATGCATGAATACAGGCTTGAAGACGGCGACGATCCCCAAGCAAACCCCACTGTTAGTAACTTAATACGCTCTCATCTCATCTCATGTACCATTCACATATATAAAAATATATATATGTGTATATATATATATGTTAAAAGAAGAAGAAGAAGAATAAAAGTTGATGATTTTAATTATCATAATCAAGAATTTGCTTACATGTTTGTAGGAAGATGGGTGGGTTGTATGCCGGGTGTTCAAGAAGAAGAATCTCTTCAAAGTTGGTAACGATGGAGGGTCAACCATTAACTCATCAGATAAACTGAATGTGAATAATACCAATTCAAGCACCACTCAAGCTCAAGCTCTGTCTTTCATCAACAGAAATGACCAATACCCAGTGCGTCTTCAACAAAACCACAACATTACTCAACAAAACTTTGAATTAAACAAGGCTGAACTAGCCCTTCACTATCCTGACATGCCAACCCCAACCCCTCAATATTCTCTTTTCCATCCCCAAACCCAAATCCTAGTTCAAATCCACAAATCTATGAGCTACGAGTACCCAGCGGCGGTGCCTCTCCCTGCGGAGTCTCACCCTGTCATGGTCAAACAACTGATGTCAAACCCTAGGGATTGTGAGAGTGGCAGTCAAAGTGTCAGGTATCAGGCTTGTGAGACAGGTCTAGAGGTTGGGACGTGTGAACCAACACAACAAATGCAGCAGGGTGTGGGTATAGGTGGAAGAGATGATGATGGGATGAATGAATGGACTATGCTGGATCGGCTGGAAATCACATCCCATACAGGAATAGGAATCGGAATAGGAGGAGGAGGAGGACATGAAGATGCTTCCAAAGGGCCCGGCACTGGGGTGAGGTTTGAGGACAGTACTACAAATGTTTCCTCCGTCTCCGAGCATCCAATCAACCACCTTTCACTACGAGGAGAGATGGATTTTTGGGGCTATGGGAAATAGTGGTCAGCATTTTTGGATTTGACTGGATTGCACACAAAACTACTTTGATAGTAATAATATAGTAATTTAAAGGACTGATTTTTTATTTTATTTTATATTGAGGAGCTTCACTTTCTTTAAAATTAAAGATTTCAAACTTATCACGCAATTGTACTTTATATGGAGACATAATGATTAATTGATGGCTTTCTTAGTGTCCAATACCTGCATATTTATCTTTGACACTTTTACAAAGTGTGTTATTTGCTCTGTTTAACAATTCAACGTTCAAATTTTAGTTGCACTTGCAAATATAAAAAAAGACTCATTTTGAAATAAATGATTCATTAATTATAAGAATATTAAAAACAAAAATACCCGTTTTTTATCCCAGAAAATCAAAGAAAATACTCATTTTCAAATATAAAAAAGGAAGAAAGAAATAATTGCACTTGTAGTTTTTTAAGAGAGAAAAAATAGGAACTAGGTTTAAAAATAAGGTGGCCAATGGGCTAGTTTGGACGGGATTGAATCGGTTATTTTTATATTCGAGTCATTTGAGTTCGAATTCTTTTCAAGTTCAGACCATTTTAGATGAGGGCTTTTTTGTGTTTGGATCGGTTCGGGTTTAAGTCAAGCCTAGCAAATTAAAACAATTTTAAAATTTTATAAGATATAAATATATATTAATTTCAAATGTAATAATTAATTTTACTTTTTACTTGTAAAAGACACAAATTAAATTTATAAATTATTAAATACTTCAATAAATATATAATTATATAATAATTTTTTATACATTAAGTATCAATATTTTGTATTTGAATGTTGTCTATTATTTTTAGCACAATATCCTTTAAGTTAAAATAAGAAGGTAAATATACACATTCAAAAAAGAATTTGTACATCATTCATTGATTATTTTACAATGATTATATACTTATATAATTTTACGTTAATCCTTGTCGAGTTACCTTTCAAATGGTATCTCATTTTCCACTAGAAACCTTCGAATCAGTACAAAATAAATTTGAGATGGCAAACAACATGTTGTTGTCCCCTATTTTTAGGACTAATCAAAATTAATGAATTTTCCTGAATCACCTTTTCGAAGCATATGAATGCCTTGAAATGAGTTCGATTAATTTGCCAATAAAGTCATGTTTCATAATACAAGTCCTACTAGGCTTGAATCAAGGCCCAATAACTTTCCAAAATTAACTTTTTCTCTCATTCAAATTATCAATTTTGATTTAATATTTACATTTTTACCAAAAAAAAACTCCAAAAACATTCCCATTTCCAAAAATTACTCAAAACTTTCTTTACGGGGATATTTTAACCCTATTTTTTTTGAAGGGAAACCTGCTTTGCAAAACTTCATTTGACAATCCAAAATTTTCTCTCTCCTAGATCATCCTAGACTTTTCACCTAAAACTTTCATTTTCATGCCTTTTGTGACCAACGAGTCCAAACACATCTCAAAATTGTCATTTTGGTTATTTCTCAATGAGCAAGGAGAATATGAGATAAGTCCCAGTCATCCCTCTTTCTTTGCTCTGTGTGTTATTTTTACACGTTATTTGTTATATTTCTCTTCACTTTACTAACCATATCTTTTCTTGATGATAATTTTGCATCCATGTAATAAAAATCAAATTTCATAAAATCAAGGCAATGTTTTATGTTAGTATTCCTCTAATGCTCAACAGAGAATATCCTTTCTAAATTAATCTAAAAATTATTTTACCAAAATGTTTATGTTTCTCTTCCTTTCTAGGCTACACAGGGAAACACAAATCTATTATTAAAAAACTAGATTTAATATTTCTAAAATTGCACCATAAGAAGACGATTACATATAAATAATGACTACATATATAAAAATCAAGATAATTTATGGCTAGATGGTATTGATTTAAGGCATCGTGGGGTGCTAACCCTTCCTCATGCATAACCGATTCCTAGAGACTTTTAAACAAACTTTGGTATGCACAGACCATTAAATTAGTATATTAAGTATCGTAACTCAAAACTATCGATTTTAATAGCGTCTGATCACTCCTTACCCAAACTGATCGATGGTGACTGCAGGTTTTGGCCACTTTGTGGTAGCCATCCAACCAGTTGTATGAGTAATTCATCCCTGTAGGAAGTCTTTGGGTAGCAAGTAATCAGATTACAAAATTTTATAAATAATATATAAGCATAACAGCAGAAACATAACAATAAAGATAATGAGACTCCCTAAACAGAATCGTCTTACATGATCTTAACTAATCTTTAAGATCAAGAAACCTAAAGATCTATTCTAAACTCAGACATCCCTTAATCTTGAGAAGTCTTTCAAACAACTCCATGACCTAATTATCAAATTCATCAAGCTCAGTTGTTGTAAACGAAAGCTATCCAAGTGTCTAGCATCTAATGGTTATCCATAAAAGTGACCTAGAAAACCTTCATTAAGGAAGAGACTTTGTTACCAAGAGCCATACTAATAGCTTAAGTTTCAATAAGCCTTCCCTTATGCTTAAAAGATCTTGATTCAAGAAACAAATAGAGGAGAAACTGATTTTTTCTCTAAGAAAAACCTGGATTACACAATCCCTCCTTAAGAAAGTTGAGCAAAAATGCAAAAACAGATTTTAAAGGCTTCTTAGCCAATTTTCTAATCCCTATCTCTTTTGGGTGGGATGGCAATCATAACGCAATATATCTAGGGTCTACATTTTAATTTTTAAGAAACTACAATTTTGCCCTTAGTCTATATTAACTTATTGAAATTAGGCCTAAGTAACCATTACTTATATTAGAGATATAAACTTGTTTCAATTTAATTTTTACTAATCACCCTTACGTTTGTGACCTATTAGGCCCTGATCATATTGAAAATAAATATAAAATATCCTAATTAATAATATTTTATATTTATAGAATATGATTGGCATCTAGCAATGAATCATGGCCACCCAACATGCAAGTAGTGTCAAGATAGTTTTGACAAGCCCTTCAGTGTTCAATATCTTAATGTAATAAATATCCTTTCATCATATATCCTAGATTTAGCAAGAGCATGGTTTAATGTCCATTCTTAGCTTATTCCATATTAGTATGCAACCTCTATTGTTAACTCCATAATCAATATAGCCTTGGCTAAGGATTTCGAGTTAACACGAGCCAGGTACATGTGAGATATGTCCCTTCATATCACTTGGGTGGTGATCCTTTCTAGACCACTCATTCATCTACCATATGATTCATGTCATATCCAAAACCACCCTACCATAAGCATCTATTTATTGTGGACCTGTTCATGATGGAATCAAAGCATGACACTCCTTATATGCGATGACCTAGTGTCATAAGTCTAAAGATCACCTATACTACTAATACATGAGAGTATTTCTATAGACATGAGTGAAATACCAGATGAAACTCTCATAACGGGTCTATTCAGTGAACTTGTTACCATAACAAGCACCTATATGATGTCCCCAAGTATCTTTATACTTTAACTTACGAGATCAATTGCGTGCATCCTATGCATAAAGGCTTAGATGCCTTTGTGTATTGTTAATGCCTTATTTTGACAATAGGATGACCAAGAACATTCTCAGAAAGACAACTTTAATGCATAGGGATCTCATAATTTTAAATCTTTAAAATTCCCTTGTAAGGCCAATGGGTTTCATGGGCTTTCTCTATATAACATATTTATAACAATTATACAATTAAATCTTATGTATAAAGAAATAACTTTATAACATTAAATAAATATAATGTTTGATTGCATGAAATAACCAAATGATAATGCATTACAAGCCACAACAACTAGCTTGTAGGGATTACACTAACAGTTCGATGGTTTGCCCCACTCCAATCGTGAGACACATCTTCTTTACATCCTTTCATGCTAAATTCAAATTCCCAATCAAGGGATATACCCTTTTGGAGTTAGTTGCATCATCCAAGTTAATCAGGCAATGGCATGCAGCTATAGCTTCGCAACTCTGCTGAGGAGAGTCAGGCTTGGTACTAGCTAATTTTATCTAATTCTTGATTTTCCTCAACTTTTGGTCATTATTTATTTATAATCCTATTTTTTCATCCTCCTTGCATATAACACTTATTTGTTAATATATTATGTATACTCATTTTTTCATGTTTGTTAGGGTTTCATTCTACCTGAAAAATAAATATCATAGTTTTTTGAAATGGTAAAAAGAGTAAAACAAAAAGGTTCATTGTTTCCCCTATGCACACCATGCACCTGCATTTGTTTTAGACTCTCAGTCATATTTTCCTCGGAGAAAGATTAGCACCTTTTTTAGTTGAAAGTGAGCTATTATCCTTTGCGGTATCTTTTCTTTACCTATGGGCTAGTAATATGTTCTAGGGTGTAAATTACCTATGCTCCTATAGTATTCTTTTCTTCCATGTAGGCATAGGGAATACATGCACCTCAATCGAACCCTTTCTACTAAGCCAGTGATGAAGCTAGGATTAGAATGCCTTGGTTGTCTTTACGGATGGAAAAGTAATCTAGAAATAGATTTAAAATCAACTTAACCCCTATAAGAACCAAACCATGTCAAACAATACCAATGTCTACTAGAATAACTTGAAGAATAAGACACTAGAGGGGACACCTCTGTTAACGTTCCACGTGCTTGACCTTTATGAATTTCAAAAGATTCGAAAGGCCAAAGCACGCTCTACTTAAAAAATATGATGATGTTCAACATGAAGGAGTAAAGGATCATCGGATGAATCAATCATCCAACTAGTCTTGGATGGCCACCACGAAGTGGCCATAAACTTGGAGTCACCACCGATCATTTTAAGTTAGGCATGATCGGATGCCTATTGAAAATAATACCAAAGATTTATTGTTTTGGGTTTGTGAGTTGGTTACATGTGGGGAAGGATTAACACCCCCATAATGCCCAAAAATCGGTACCATCTAACTATATCTTACTTGAATCTTGATTTCCTCGATCCATTTTTATCATTATTTAAATATATTTCCACTAATGCATGAAATTTTGGTAAAGATACGAGTTTGGATTTTAATGAAAATTTTATCACCTATGCGCCTCGGAGAGGTGAGAAACATAGGGGTTTTTGATTAAAATGATCTCCGAATAAGTTTTTTTAAAAAAAATTAAATATTTCATGCTCAGCACTGGAGAGATACCGATGAGAGATATCATGTTATGATTCTGAAAATGATTTTTAAAGCATGAATGCTCAAGGTCCCTACAAGAGGAAACGCATTAGTAAGTTAGGAAAGAAAATAATAAATAAATCCATACAAAAATAAATACACAAAATACATAAACAAGAAGGATGATCAAAATGTATCTCGTAATTGTCTTCGATTATTGATGAATAATCGAGACAACAATGTTGAGACTTAGTTGATTCAGCAAATATTTGAAGAAAGAAAAAAGATTTCGATGACTCGGGATGTCCTGAAAAAGTTTGAATTTTAGAAGGAATATAAAGAGCAGGGTTGAAGTATCCCCTCAGAAGAGTGGGGTTGGAGTATCCCTAAAGGTGAAAATTTGATGTCATATTGAGGTAAAAGCGGGGTTAGAATATCCCCTCAGAGTAGTGGGGTTGGAATATCCCCAAAAAATAGAGGTTTGATATTGGATTTGAGTTAAAAGCAGAGTTAGAGTATCCCCTTAGAATAATGGGCTTGGAGTATCCCTAAAAATGGACGTTTGATATTGGATTTGAGTTAAAAGCAGGGTTGGAGTATCCTCTCAGAATAGTAGGGTTGGAGTATCCCTAAATATAGAAATCTTCAACGTTAAAAGGAATGGGTCATATTTTTGAAAAAAAAGAATCTTTAAAAATCAAGAGCCAAAGTTTTGGCTAAAAAGTTCCTCTTTTGTTTAGCCTTGGTCCGAGTCTAAAGGGCTTAGGCCATGGGAATGAGCCGAGTAGATCATGAGGCGTTTGAATGCCTCAATAAGAGTGTTTCAAAAATTAGGCTAGAAACAGAGGACAGTGTTGCGTTGTTTCTCTTTTTAAATTTATTTTGAGCTCATTCGGAGGTCTCCAAGGGTAAACGAGGTAATGTTGGTAAGGTAACTCAGTGAGGATTAATGTAAAAATATTCCAAAAATCTTAGAAAATTAGTTTCTCGGTGTAATTAATTTTTGAACTTTAGCCTGTCTTAACACTAGCAGCATATATAGGGTAAAGGTATGATGAACTTTGAAAAATCATTTTGGATTCATCTAGAATTTTTAAAATGCAAATAACACCTTTTCAAAAAGGGAATTTCATGAAATTTATCGAAAAAATATTCAAGGGATTCAAAACTATTATTTGTTAGCCCAAAACAGTTGGAATAGTAAACTACTCGTTGGATCCAGGGGTTCTAGATAGCGAAGATTCAAAAACTCATAGCTATTTCATCTGATATAATCTAGAGGTAAATGAGATATCGTTGGAAAGGTAATTCAAAACCCTTCAAGGGAAAAATACCAATACTTTTTTTTGATAAATCATATTTTATTTTTAAATAATTTTTCAAAACCAAACCACTGTGTTACTAGAACAAAATAGGGGAGGTGTTCGGTATTTTTGGTTTTTCATTGGGTTGAACTCGGGCCATGGACGTTCGAACATTTGTAACCAAGATGAGGGGTTAACATGGGCATCATGAGTTCATTTCGTAGTCCCTAAGTAGTTTGGGATGATGGAACAACCCATTGACCATGCCATCATAAGGGTGTTTGGCTAAGGACCAAGGATTCACATTTTTTTTCAACTAAAAGATTTTATTTCATTTTTGAAAACCAGCATTCTTATACTCATTCTTCCATGAATCCAGAATTGAATGCTTAGTTTACCCCCAAGGTTGGAAAACCAACTTCATAAAAATCTTAAGCCCATGTTATTCTTCATGTATGGGAGATAGCATGCGCCTAACTTGGGGGTATTTTTTTTGAAATCGGGTTTTCTAGCATTCAAACAAGCATCTCAACACAAACAAAGTGCCACAAACATGATATAGAACATGGAGGACATGTATGCATAAAAAAAGAATACATGAGAAGATAGATAGATATACTTAGGATGCACATGCTGAAAAAAAGCATTTTTATTTCATGGAACCTATTAAGCTACTAGGAAATGTATGGGCATACTTATGACATGTTAAGATGCATGCTTTACATGAGATGCAGATGTGAATGTGCAAGGAACATGGCAAGGTCACATGGATAGAGGCTGTTATGGTAATGAAAAAATAAGGGGACAACATGTAGACGTCAAGCAAAACATCAAGATCCTAAACTACCACAACCAAAGCAACAAAAAAGCATGGGAGTCTTAGGGTGTCCATAAAAGCATAAAAAGGGTTTGCTAAGATGATGTTAATGACAAAACAAAAAATATAAAAATCAAGGTAGAGGGGATATACCAAAAAGCTTAAACTTTCTTTTTTTTTTTTGGAGCAGTGGCTGTAGGCTTAATTTTTTCCTTCTCCTTGCAATTATTTAGCAAGCAAAGGATAAAAAGAAGTAGCCTCTTAGTTGTATGGTTGATAGTGAGGCTTTTTAAGGATCAAAATGTGTGGAAAGTTGGATTTTTAAAGGTTTTCTAATGGTGTTTTGGGATAGCTACGGGAATAGAGTATGTAGGTCAATGAAATAGTGTTTTTGGAAGTGTTTTTGAGGTTGAAAATGGCTGAAGGATTTTAGGAATGGCTCTAGGATTTTTTTTTTTTGGTGGGAGGCTTTTTTTGATAGCTTGGAGAGTTTTTTTTCTCTTTGAGGTAGCTGGTTTTTTTCTGAGGTAGCTTCTTCTGAGATCCCTTGTTATCTTGGTTCAGCCCCTCTTTTTTAGAAGATAATGCAAAGGGCCTCATTAATTTTTCTTCTACAATAGGGTATATCTTCAGCTGCCACGTTCAGTTGACTTCCTTCTTATTGGTTCTACCATGCTGATCAAGGGGACAAAAAGGCTGTGAAAACCTGCAAGT
The DNA here is from genome assembly GCA_038381835.1 of Adansonia madagascariensis. Lineage (NCBI taxonomy): Eukaryota > Viridiplantae > Streptophyta > Magnoliopsida > Malvales > Malvaceae > Adansonia > Adansonia madagascariensis. The sequence continues at coordinate 16,387,478 of JBBYHL010000021.1, forward strand.
TGGAGATATGCCTGCCATCTTCGTGCACCCATATATTTTATGAAAGTGACCTTTGTCATTAATTGTTTGGACTCCAAAATTTTGTTAGAATCCGTTAATGAACCTATAATTAAAGTTTGCAATGTTATATGATAGTTCTTTGGTGCAAAAACATGTTTAAATCAGATTTTGAATGGGTAATGTGAAAGCTAAAAGGTGGCTCAAAGTAGCCAAAATGGCCTGCATGTATCAATATATATCACTTTGTATTGATACTCAAGGAAAATTTTATGCATGAGTATCGATACAGGGATACTTGTATCGATACTAAGAGCATAAATTATTTCTACTCTCGGGACTTTGAGACTTTTATCGATTCTCCATGGACTTGTATCGATACTCATGCTTGTGTATCGATACATTTTGCCAAAAATCATAATTTTAGCTACTGCCAAGACTTGTATCGATACAATCATGCTAGGTATC
>JBBYHL010000021.1:16388042-16454861 GCA_038381835.1 Adansonia madagascariensis
CTCCATTTGATCTTATCAGGGTAACTTGTGGCGATCAAAATTGTTATAACTTTGGTTCTAATCAGCAGGTTTGATTGGGGTCAAGTTCTCTTTACTTGACTTTGATGACGATCCTAGGGTTCTAATTCCATCCAATCGGGTTTTAGTTTGTGTTCTCATCCTAAGGTTCGCATTAAAATGATAAAGGCTAGATGCATATTTCTTCACAACTGGTCAAAAAGATCTATGATCGCTACTTTGACATGTCTGAGTATCCTTGGGAAGAAAACTAAGCCATATATAGTAAAGTAAATTCATTGATAGCATTTTCCCTATCTAAACGTAGTTCGGTATATTCTCTTAAAAATTACCATGAGATAACACTAGTATTCCCTTTTTGCTCAATAAATTGAGGGGCTAATTTGAAAATTAAGTTAAGAATTTACCCAACTTCTTTTGAAAGCTTACTAGGTTATGTTCCTTGTAATAAATGGGTCTTGTCTCCAAAGGCCCCAACCCAAGTAAAGATGTAATTTCTTTTATAGTTAAAGTCATATCATGCTGATTAAATGAAAAGCACCAATATGAAGGATCCTAGAATTTTGTCAAAGCTCAGATAGGTTGTTCATCCATCTGTATTTTAAGTAGCAGGGCAATCTGTCCATATTTTTCTTCAAATTGAGTCAATCTTGTATTTCCCCAACTATCTAATATCTTAGCCAATTCTGATAAAATGTTCTGGCAGAGATGTAAATATGTGATTTTTAGCAATTCTGACACAAAATCCTTCAGTATGTAGTCCCTATGTTCCTTTTAATTCAACTCAGAGTCATTACGAACCTCCTTGAATGATTTGTAAACCACCACTGCATGTGCTCGTTCACCCATGAAGACTAATGAAAATTGAACTGAGCTGAAATTCAAGTCTAAAGCAAGCATCCCTTTATACAGATGAAAAATGCACCAAGGAAAGAAAAAGAATAAATATATTGGTATCCATAAGAAATATTAAATCCCAATAATAACAAAATTTAATAGAGAGAAATAATACAATAATAAATTATCTAATTAAATAAAAAGAGATAAGAAAAAAAGTACATTTATACCTTCATGTGTCCCTAAATTTTGGTGATGCTAAAATCAGGCATGGTTTTAATTGGTAGGTCACTAAGGTTCACTATATGAGGTTTAGGTTAGACCTTCAAATCGGTTCTCAAATCACTACCCAAGCCCGAAAACAAATTAATGAGGTAACCTATCCTTACCCATCGTGGGTTAATACAGAAAGGGTTCAATTCGAGTAGGAGTATCTTTCATGCTTGTAATAAGATTAACACCTTAAGCAGGCATAGGAATTTACACTTGGTAGGCTTTTCACTAGCCCGAACAGAGGCTAACACCTCCACTTAAAATATTAAGTATTTATACCCCTTCCAAAGATCTGAAAGAGAAACTACTACATACATGCTCAATAGGTGCGAAGGGATAAACAAACCTTTCTTGTGACAAATCATTAAATCAGAACCTCTATCTTAAATCCCAAAAAACAAAGGAAACACAAAAATGGATTAGTGCAAAAATAAAAGAAAAATTTTTAGAAATACAGGAATTATAATTAAATATTGATTAAAACTGAAGTAATCAAAATTTACTTAAAACGTAATTAATTTTAGGCCAGACTCTCTAACTGTCCCCAGTAGAGTCGCCAAGCTATCGCAACATGGCCCGAATATTAATCCTAACCACCCTGACTTAAAATAGCGAGTATACCCCTCCTTCCTATATATATATATATCATTATTCAACTTATTTTTAGGGGCCCATATCATTATTAATTTCATTTTTTACTTTTCATGTCTGGGGATGGAGTTGTTGAGATGAATCGCTCACTAAACTTAACCTAAATAAATAGTTATTAAGAAACAAACATTTATTTGCAGTCACCACCAATCTATTTCGACTAGGTGAGATTTGTCACCTATTAAAATTCATATCTTAAGGGTTACAAAACCTTTAAAAACAAATTCTGAGATTTGTAAGAATGCCAAAGATTATATAAAAAGGTTAGGAAATCGGTACCTTATTAATCATGTGCATTTGGAAATCACAAGTAAAAAGATCAACCTTCTTGTGATGTCTGGAAATCGATACCTTATTAATCATGTGTTAACATAAGTTTTGAATTTTATTCAATTTCAATATTTAATATTTAATTATAATTCCCATATATGATATTTTATCAAACAAATTTATTATTCTAAGAAAGTTGTGTTTTTAATATTTTTAAAAACCAAAATGTCTTTTGCACTCTTTCGGAGAATCAGAAGAACACGAAAGTTTTTATCATTCTCTTTTGTACCTTACTAGAAAGCCAATGAAATACGAAAGGTTTTAAAAATTAAAATATCTTTTGTAACCCACTGAAAAATCGATGGAATACAAAAGGTTTTATTTTTATGAAAATTGAAAAATCTAGACTTTCTATTTGAAAAGGATATCTCGTTATTAAAATAATCCGTAAAAATCCTCTCATATACTAGGAGAAATTTTACATACTATTTTAACTCGGAGACTTTGCCTTAATTTTTAAAAAATATCTAATTTTATTAAAAATATTAATAAAATATCCTAAGATCCAAAAATGGTCTAACATGACAAACCTATCCCTAATGTGTACTTTCAACATGAAAGTATCCCAATATTCACATAGGACTTGATTCTAATATAAAATTACGAAAATGCCTTTTGGTATACATTCAACATGAAAGTATCTCAATAATCCTAAAGAACTAGAAAATAGTTATGAAAGAGTGAAACTATCTTAAATATACACTTATGGCATAAAAGCATTCCAGTGACTATATCGGACTCAGTTTTAGGAAAATTACTAAAATGCCTTTAGGGTTTACCTTCAACGTGAAAGTATCTTGATAATCCTAAGGACTAGAAAATAGTTATGAAAGGGCAAACCTATCCTACATATACACTTCTGGCATAAAAGAATCCCAATGACTACCTAAGACTCGGTTCTAAAAAAATTACCAAAATACCCTTTGGTATACCTTTTACATGAAAGTATCCATGTACCTTAATGGACACTAATATGATAAGAAATAATTGTTTCACCCTAAATGTGGAAATTAAAATATTAAAATTAACTTAAAATACAAAAATTACAATTAAGCCCTTAAACTTTCATCCTTTGTGAAGAATATGAAAAGTTTTAATAATTTCTACACCCCTTCGAAAAATTAAAGGAATGTTAGAAATATTTTAACATGATAAAAAGACCATTTTGCCCCTAAAATGCAAAGATTTGCTGTATGGTTCCTAAACTTTTCTAATTTTGCAATTTTATCCCTACATAAAAAAATACCACAAAACATCATCAAACATAAGAAAATCAACATGTAAAGCACAGCAAACATAATCATGAAGATTCAGCCAAACAACCTTGGTCTTGAAATAAAATTTTTCCATTTTTTGCAAACTAGTCCTTAAACTTTGTAAAATTGTAAATAGGTCCCTAAAATGTGAAAAATGCCTAAAACATGTTTGTTAATGCATGAAACAGGTGTTTCGGCCAATGAAAGAATAGCCTAAAAAATTTAAACATTTTACAATTTAATTTTTATATTTCCTAATATTACAATATAATTAAAAAAACATAAAATCATCACAAAAATAAGCACAAAAACATCATCAAAATTTCTTATTAAATTTGGAGAAGGTGAAAAACAAACTTTCGTCTATATTTTCCAACACAAAATCATGAAAAGAACCATGAATAAATATAATCAAACTTAATTACAAAAAAAAATCATAAAAAAAGTATGTAAATATATTTATCAACATATTAAGCTGAAAATATTAAGGAAAACAATACAAACATACACATAAATATACAACAAAATTAATGCCACATCAATAACAACAATATTTCATGAAAAAAATCAAGCTTTAACTAAAAAATTAAATATAACAACAAATATACAAAAAATTGTTCATTATCAACATGTTTAGCCTTTTAACATGGATGAAAATCCATGAGCTTTAACATAATTTTGACTCGCAAAAATGAAAAATTAATAGTGAAATTAACAAAAGTGAAAGATTTGGTAAGAAATCTATCTTAAAAAGCCTTAAAAATTATGAAAAAATTTTTAATGTTTTTTTAGTATTTTCTTTTACAAGTGACCAAAGCTCATTTCAAAAGAAACCATCTCTTATTTATAGCGGAAGGTTTCGGGCAAAAACTAAAATAATAACACTTGGCCAAAAGCCTTCTAGGCTATTCTTAAAAAAATCATTTGATTTTAATTTTTTTTCTTTTTTTTAATTCTTTTTGTAATTATTACTTTTTAATTTGATTTGATTTAAATTAATTCAATTTTTCATTTTGGTGCTTGTGTCATCCATGACATCATCAAGCTCTAAGTAATTTTTGGGACATATTTATATAGTACGTAAAATTATACCATAAAAAATAATTAGAAGGATAAAATTATAAAAATAAAAAATTACGTATTTGAAATAAAATTTCATATGATAAATTTAATTTAATCTGACAACAAAATTAATTTTAATTTTAAAAAAAAAATCATTAAAATGTCCAATTTCATAAAATTTTATGAGAAAAATTTTTAACAGAAAAAATTGTTATTTGTAAAAAATGGGAAACTCGTTAAATAAATTAAATTCGAAAAAATTGATTTATATAAATTAAATAATAATTTTTAAAGAATTTTCAAAATTATAAACTTGAAAATTCCTACCCAAAAAATTTATGGAGTAAAAAATTTCGCATCTTAAAAACATGAAAACTCTTAAAAAATACAAAACTCATAAAATAAAATAAATTTTAAAAAATATTTAATATAAATTAAATAATAATATTTGAATAATTTTAAAAATTATAAACTAAAAAAATCCTACCAAAAAAAATTTACAGAGTAGAAAACTCTGTATCTTGAAAAAAATTCTAAAAAAATGTGAAACTCATAAAATAAAATGAATTTAAAAAATTGATTTAATATGAATTAAATAATAATATTTAAAGAATTTTAAAAATTATAAACTCAAAAAAATTTTACTGAAAAATTTTAAGGAGTAGAAAACTTTGTATCTTAAAAATAGAAAAATTCTAAAAATATGTTCAAATTTTATAAAAATAAATTTTGTTAAACACATTAGTTAAGATATTAATTTATAGAAATAGTAAAAATGAAAATCTGAAATCTAAAATCTAAAATATTTTTTATCAGAAAAAATTTCACAAATATGATACATTTTGTACCATGAAAAATTCAAATTTAGGTTCCAAAATCGATAACTTGATATCTCATGGTAAAAAATGCCAATACAAATTTTTCATTGAATATTTCTGATTTTTTAGAGTGCATATTGACATAAATACCACATAGATATTAGTAAAAATATAAGACAGTAAAGTTCCCAAATTTTATAAAAAATTCTCGAAAAAAACCTAAAAATGAAAAATTTGACAATGATGTCATCCACAAAAATATATTTCCAAAATTTGATAATAAAATATTGACAAAAATTGTTCTCTTAAATATTCGTCTTGTATATCCAAAATTAGGGCTTAAAATAACACTTTTTTGTCACTTGCACATGCGACCATTTAGGTATAAATGAAAGAATCCTAAAAATGTCTAGTCTTCCTAAAAAGTTCACTCTCGATTAGGGTCGCCGTTAACTTTTCAATCTCAGATATTTGCTAATATTGAAAAAAGGACTCAGACAAAATCTAGTGTCTACATGAAGGAGTTTCCAAAAGTGCAACAACTTAAACAAGAAGTAAAGTGGACTCAACCAAGCAAAGTGATTAAGTTTGGAGTTCCCAAAAGTAATCTGTTCAAGCTACTTGGAAACTGAAGTCCTACACTTTAGGGCTTTTGCTTAGATATAGGACTCTGAGATTAGACTTAGGGATATCTTAGATACTTTAAAGCTTTTTTTTTCTCTAATTCTTTGAAAAGAAGAGCAACTATGAAGACCTTGCAATAGGAGGTGGATTAGAAAAGTTTGAAGACCAAGCCTTACAATTATTAGTTTTCTCTTTTCCCTAATCTTTTTATCTTTATTGTGATGTTTATAATGGTGAAACTCTAGTGTTTTGTGTTTTATTTAATTAATATGAACTAAATTTATTTTCTAAATGGAACCCAACCTGTAGTTTGAATTCTTTTATTATTTTTTTTTGATTTGATGATATTTGAATTGTTTGTTCAATCTTGTTTGTAATGATTCTAATTACTTGACCACCAACTAGATTCCTTTGGTAATTTTAATAAACTTGGTAAAGAGAATTACTTGTTTATACCTGCATTTAATGGCATATGTTTCATATTCATTTATTAGGATGAATTAATTTGCATGTTAGATAGGAATATATGAGTATGCCATACGTAACAAAATTAGAGTCTACGATTAATAGGTTTCTTTTAATTCAATTTGCATAGGAATATAATAAGTTGGTTAAGAAAGATATTTTTATAAGACCAACGGAAGATGCTTATAAATAAATTAGAACTCTAGGTTAACAGCTCATTGTCATTAATCAAGTTAAGAAGGTAAAATAGATTTAAATGAAATGTTGAGGGGAAATTGTAATCCTAGGCTTTATCATTGATTAAGTAAATCCTATTTAATTTGCTTTGTTAATTTAGTTAATTTTACTTTACAATCTTTTAATTAGTTGTTTGGATAAGATTAAATTATTTTAATTTTAGTATCTAGCAAAATTTAGTTTAATTCCTCTTAGGAATGATACTCTATTCATCACTATGTTGCTTGTTTATGATACATGCACTTGCAAGGGAATCCAAAATCTCCCCTAATCCAATCATGGGAAACATCTTCTTCTCACCCTCCACATCAAATTCCTAATCAAAGAATATACCCTTTTTCAGTTGGCCATGTCATCCGAGCGATTAGGCAATGGCACGTGGCAACACTATGTCTTTGTACTTTTTGGTAAATTAACTCGCATTTGCCCATTGATCCCATATCTCAACTAACTCCTTTAAAATGTTTTATCCGAATGAGTTATTCTTGTTAATTCTAAAATGGAGCTTTTTGATAAACAGTCCCAATTATTTATTTGATTCTTCTTAAGTCTGCATAAACATCTTGGTACTCTTTATAAATGACTATAATTTATGCTTGATTTTCCATGAATCCTAATGAAAATCTACTAAGCTAAAATCTCAGTTTAAAACAAATATCCCAATAAGCATGCGATGTATGCAAAGGGAAAAAAGAGAAAAAATGAGCTAGTAATCAAATATAAAAATACTAACAGAAAAATAAATTTTAAACATAAAAAAGGTAATCTAAAGCATAAGTATTTACATTAATAATTGTAAAATAAGGTAAAAAAAAGGTTGAAACAACTTTTTCATGTGCTTATAGTTTTTTGGTAACCTCTAAAATCGACTATGGTTCAAACTAGGTGAACTTTGGTTCATTACATGAGGTTTAAGTTTAACGTCTATATATGTCCTTAAATTGCCCCCTAAGTCCAGAAAGGACTAATAAGGCACCCTAATCCTTATCCATCTCAGGCTTTTGTTGAAAAAGGTCCAATTCCAATGGTTGTATTTTTTAGGCCCACGTTGAGGCTAACACCTTAAGAAAACATTAGAATTTACACCCACTAGGCCAAATAAAGCTAACTTCTAAGAAGGCTAAGCTAATTCACCCCCTCTTAAATCTATTCAAGACCCTTAACAAGCTCATGTCATGAGATGCATGTGATTCGTGCGTGCAAAGGAATAAAAAAAACATTTTTTGACTCATTTGCAACCCTTATCATAAATTCCTCGAAGAATAGAGCAATAATAAAAACATTAGTAAAAAAACTAATAATACGTGCAAATCTATTCACAAAATATTTTCTTATTAATTTAAAAAAAATGAAAGGATCATAATGAAATACTGATTAAGACCTACCAACCAAGAATTTTGTTAACAAGCAATTAATTTGAGGCCTGACTCATAACTAGTCCCTAATGGAATTGTTAAGCATCGTAACGTGCTGAACACGAATCTGACACTCTAAACCTAGATTAGATTAATTACTTTTTCTTTACTTGTACGGGATGAGACTTGTTTGTCAGGATGAATCACTCATCCAACTTAACCAAAATGGCCCTTAAAAATGGTCTATTAAATTAGAATAACCACAAATCTCAATAAACTAGGTGAGATTAGTCACCTCCTAGAGTTCATCTTTTGAGAGATATGAAACCCTCAAAAACCAACCCTAAAGTATGCTTAAAAATCAAAGATTTGCATGAAAATAGTTCGAGAGTTGGTTACGGTAGAGTGGGATGGTCCCCTCTATGATGCCTTTATATCAATACCATTAACTACGTGTTATCTTAAACCTCATTATATTTGGTTTTAATTTTTTGGTATTTAAAGATAAATCTCATATTTCAAAATATTTGAAATTAATATTATCATTCTAATTCCAAGTAAATCTAGTTTCAATTAAGTTTGAAAATCAAAATATTTTTCACACCCTTTCAAAAAACCTAGAAGAATATAAAAGCTTTAGTTTTTGGGAAAAACTGAAAATTCTGAGTAACTTATTTAAAAAAGGGTATTCTACTGTTGGATTTAACCATGTAAGTGCATATATAAAAAAAAATAATATAATGATAAAGTAGAGTATTGTTCCCACAAGAAATTGTGCTAAAATTTGCTCATACTAAAATTAAAACAATTTAATCTTATTAAAACAACTAATTAAAATATTGTAAAATAAAATTAAACTAAAATTAACTAAATAACAAAGAAAAGAAAACAATCATAAACATTATAATAAAGATAAAGAGATTAAGGGAAAGAGAAAACTAAGAATTTTCAAGTCATGGTCTTCAAACTTCTCCAATATGTTCTCTAATTGTAAAGTTTTAACGGCTGCTCTCCTTTTTAGAATACAAAAAAAAAATAAAAGCTATATATTATCCCCAACCTCTTCTAATTCTAATCCGAAGAGTCCTATGTATAGCCAAAACCCTTGTAAAGAGAAACTTGGCAAGCAAGTAACTTGTATAGTTTGTTTTTGGAAGTTGCCAAACTAGATCTATTTTGCTTCTTGATTAAGTTATTCAACATCTGAAACTCCTTCAAGCTTTGGCCCTACAGAATACGAAAAATACTAAATAACTATATAATTTAAATATAAACTAAAATAATTTAAACTAATTTAAAAATAACTCAAAAATAAAAATCTCAAAGACTTAGCTAACTTTAATGCTTAAAATGAGACTAAATAACTTTATTTTATAGAGTTATCACACCTCTTAATTTAAGATTTTCTTAGTCCTCTAGCAAAACAAAACAGAGAAATAAAGATTAAACAAAACAAAAAAGAAATGAAATAAAACAAAATAAAGCAAAACATGAATTCAAATGAATCACATGATGATAGCCTTAAATTTCCTTAAAAGTCATCTCAAAATCCTAGCTCAAGGTAGATGTTATCGTAATCTAAAATCATACTTTGAGTCAATCATAACTCTCATGCTTCGGATAGATTTCCAATGTGTGTATCATTTCTTTATAAATCGTTGCATGCAATTTGAATAAGTTTATATTGGTGCAAACTATGAATTAATACTAGATTCTCATATGTTTGCTTTCCATCTCTCTCTTCACTAATATAGACCAACACCAAATCAAAGATCATGTAGGACTTTATTAAGCTTATAATGAAAGGCTTGGATAAAGGTAGGGTAAAAGACATATTTTGGCTTAGTTCACCTATATGCACTTTTCTTTGTTCGAGATCTTTTAAAAGCCATCCATAAAACTTTGAGGCACATACTCATTTTCATGCCTTTATTTATTTTCACAACCTTTTTCTCTTTCCTTTTTTCTTTCTTTCTTTCTTTTTTTCAGTTTTTTTTATTTTTTATTTTTTATTTTTATTTTTTTGAACATCACTAATGCAACCCAACTTAAACATGGCTCATAAATATTCCTGAAACAATTTCATGCAGAGGCCTATATAGTGAGAGTTAATCATGGTTTTTCTCACTAGGCTAGGCTAAATAATATATGGTAATCAAAAGAAAAAGATACATATCAATTAGGCTTAAATAGGGTAAACTAAGGATAAAAATAAGTAGGTAGGCTTAGAAAGGCTCAAATGAATCCAAAAGTGACCTAAATCATCTCTTCAACTTAGTGTTGTCTAGGATTTTGCCAAAAAAAATCAAATGAATTCTAGGCTTTTAGATCACAATTGACATCAACATAAATAGTCTCTAAATAAGCAATGCAATTTGATCTAAGAGATCAGGTGCTCAAATTTTGAAAATCACATTCTAACAATGAAATTAACAAAAGAATTTAACTCAAATTCAAATTATGCTTATATATTCCCAAGAATCAAGATAAATAATAACTAATTTCTCATCGTTAGATAAGGGTTTCATCATAATAAGACAAAACATCTCGAACATAAGATAACCTAACCATTTAAACATACTAAACTAAAAAATTATGTAAAAACAAAATGAAAAAGAAAAAATTATGCAAAAACAAACTAACCTAGACTAATTTGACACTGTTAGGAAAAACTAAACAAATTGCCTAGTGGAATTTTAAAATTTTTAGAAACAGATCGCACTAGATCGTGTTGTCAATAATACCCCATAGATAATTATTTGAGTTGTAGATCTGTAAATGCGCCCAAGAATTCCTAGAGCAAATCCATGTGAAACCTTTAACCAACTAGCCGTCTTTACTATTCTCCAATTCTCGAATTGTGGAATGTGTGGGCACTCTTTATCTTGATTAACTCCGAATTTGTATGGTTTGATTCTCCTTCAAGACCACCTTGTTCCAAAAGGTTTTGAATCACAAGATGTTGTAATAAATAACCCTAAAGTGGTACAATGGTCTAACCTAAACCATAAATTATTGCCTCTTATTTATTTTAGGTAACAAGGTAGCCTTAATTTTTAGTTTTCTAATTTTTAATTAAAATAATTATTTTACCGCCTCCTTAAAACCCTAGTGGCTGCCTACCCTAGCGTGGTATTAGCCTTAATTTTGGCCAAGCCCTAATGTTACCAAACATTTTTTTGGCCCAATATATTTTTAAGCTATTTAATTTGATTACTTAATTAATTATGATTAAACTGTTAAATTTATTTAAGCAGATAATTTTTCATAACTCTAATTCTAATTCAAAATAAAATCATGACAATTTTATTTGAATAGAATAATTATATAATAATGATTAAAATAAAACTAATGATAGTGAAATAATTAATTTAATCATAAATTAAAAATAAATAAAATGATTTTTTAATTTATTTAGAATATTATTCCTATTTAATTTATGAATAAATATTTAAATAAGAATTAATAGATATCAAATTAATTATATAAATAATTAATTTTTTCATATCTATTTTATTTAAATTAATTCCTATACTTATCAAAAGATAAATATAACTAATTCAAATTACTAGTTTTTGTCTTAAATAAATATTTAATCAAATTAAACATATATTCTAAATAAAGAACACCAAAAAATTTTTTTCATTATTTATTGACGAAAACGTTACACCCCTAAAAGGAGCGTATCCAGTGTACCACTTCACTATATTAAGAATTATTCGACTTTAGGTATTCTGATCAATAAACAACTATTGAGGAATTATGTTAAGCTAGTGGATGGACCAATTGGACATATATAATTGCACTCCAATAATTTATGTATCAATTATTCAATACCGAATAAACTAATTACTTAATTATTAATCTCAGAGTCATACCATTAAAGACCTAAGACTATTCTCCTAATTATATGCTGTATTAAGTAAGCTTTATAAATAGCCTTTTAGTCTAATGACCTTTTCATTTGTGTAACACCTTTATATGATATATGTGATAAATTTAAGGTTAAAGTCTGTTTTACCTACTCGATCACTTTATCTAAAGTTTCATTATGCTCTCTATGTGAAAATGATTGTTCACCCTATGTGAACAATTTATCATTTGATAAACAAATGACAAATGATCAAGGCCTCATCCACCTTTTAAGAGGATAACCTTAACTCCTTATAAGAGTTATGATTCCATATCTATAAGTAAAGTTCTCATCGAGTATAAATCATATACCTAAAGAACTGGTCTAGTAGCTTACTAGTTCAACACACTTTACCTTCAGAATGTCAAAGCATATAAGTTAAACAAATGGATTCAATTACTTACTTAGGATTTAGATAATTATACAATGAATATCTAAAGTGAATTAATTCGAGTAAATGGACTTATTAATGGATTACTTGGACTTTAGTCTATTTCGATATATCTATGTCTTTGTTTAGGAGTCGGCCCACTCTAAATGGCCAAGATAAGTCATCTCCCTGATTTGATTTAGATGACATAATAGTCTTAACATGAGTTAATTGCTTACATTAACCCCATAGACTATGAACTATGAATTTGGACTACTTACCTAAGAATGTTGTCTTTTCACACATAAAATCCATCATATGCAACATTCTAATGATATAAACATAAGCAATTAATAAGCCATATTTGTGTATATTTAGTTCAACATATAAATTAAATAATGGAATGGCAATGATGTAATGAAAAAAATTGAATATATAAATATGAATAATTAGTTCAAACTAATGAAATACATCATAATGTCTTTAATCCTTAGGGCATTTCTAATAGACATTAGCAAAATAAAGACCTTAACCCCAAACTTTAAACAAACATGGCCTTAGTATTTATTAATAAAAAGATAAAGAATAAGAAACTCCCTTTTTTCAATGAAGGAATCTTAAACAAACCTCTAAATATCCTTATCGACCTCATGATGTGCTGCCAAAATTTATGGGAGCCTATAAAAGAAAACAAAATAAAACAAAATTATTAGAAATAATCTTAAATTTTCAAAATATGTATAATAATATATTTTATAAGGTTAAAAATAAAAAAATAATAATTAAAAAAATTAAAAACTCAGCGATTACTGCGTTGCCAATGGCTAACGATATTAAGCCAACAACAAAACAAAATGAGTGTCGAGGCAATGCAACGATGAGGTTGCAACACCTAGCAATGTAGTACTAGAAGTCCTAATTCTTTTGGTGACTTGGCACCACAGCATTGTGTTTCAAATAATTTTTTATGCTATAATGCCAAACCAATTTTTAGAACTTGCAAAAAAAGAAGAACAAAATTAGTAATGAAAATTAAAAATTAATCTTAATCAAATGCGAAATAGAAAAAAGCAAGAGATATGAAAACTTAGGCTGCCTCCCAAGAAGTACTTGATTTGTAGTCATCCGCTGAATTATCTTCATTATTATTTTAGGTTGGCTAAACTAATTGATGACCTTTTATTACTAAATTCGTCTCCCCAACATTGCATGAGTCACTATCCTTTTTTTTAGCTTATTCTTTAGACTATCATTAACTATGCTAATTGGCTCAAAGTTGTGCTTTATGCTTTCTTATCTGGCCCTTTTCATGAAAACTTTGAAGCACTCATTGAACTTTTAGGTGCATCTTTCACAACATTAATTGCCAAACATTTTTCAGAACTATTAAGATAACCAATAGCTTTAAAAACTTTAAAGGTTAACTATTGCTCTTAAACTCTCATGATAAGTTCTCGTTTTCTTACATTAATGAGAGTTTTACGAATAGCAAATAATTGTTTCCCAAAGGATGATTAGAATTTCACTATCTTTCTTCATGTCAAGTATAATGAAGTCAACGAGAAAGATGAATTCATCAACCTTCACAAGCTCATCCTCTATAATGCCTCTTGGATAAGTGATAGATCTATCAAATAATTGCAATGTAACTGAAATAGGTTTTACCTTTTTCAAACCAATTTTTTGATATATAGAAAGAGGCACTAAATTTATACTCATTCCCAAATCACATAAAGCTTAATCAAAAAATTTATTACTTATAGTGCATGGAATGATGAAGCTTCCTAGATCCTTGAGCTTTGGTGGCAATTTCATTTAAAGGTTGGCATTACACTTTATAGTAAGTGCAACTGTCTCAAACTCACCTAATTTTCTCTTTTTTGATAAGATTTCTTTCATAAACTTGATATAATTTGGCATTTATTCTAAAGCTTCAGCAGAAGGTGTAGTAATATGGAGCTTTTTAAATACCTCAAAAAACTTCTAAAATTGATTTTAAGCTTTTCTTTTTTTAAGGCACTTAGGAAATGGTGGTGGTAGGTAGCCTAAAGGTGGCTTTTCTTGCTTTTTCTCTTTTTCTATTTTTTACCTATATCTTCTTTATCATGTGGTTTCGTTGAATAATCTTGCTTCTTGCTACATCCTTGAACATATTTTCCTCTCTTAAGTGTGTTGCATTACATTACTTTTTCCCATTGTTTCTCAAGTTAGGCTCGGTATCACTTAGAATAGTACCCAAATGATGACTATTTATGGCATTAGCATACTCTCCCACTAGAGTCTAAATGATATTGCTATAACTATCAATTTTTGTCTTAAGTTGCTTAAACAAATCTTCCATTGATGGCTTTTTTTCTTAAATAGCCACTTGAGTTTGTTATGGAAACCTAAGAGGCAATGCTTGCATACTTGCAAAGAAAGGCACATGATTGTTGATCTATGAGATTTTTGGGTGATTCTGCCAACTTGGATTATAGCTATTGGAATAAGGGTCATTTTTTTTGTCCAATATAATTCTCAACATAATTAACTAATCTAGAACAAGTAGGGTAATGATCACTAAAATGTCCATCCTTGCATAGTTCACAAATCATAAAAGGAGTCTGAACTAAATATACACTCATAGCATCCAATTTCCATGTGATTGCCACTAGTTATGCATTTAGTAAAGCAATGGCATCAGTGTCATAGATGCCTACAACTTTTCTTGGAAAACTTCTTTCAGTGGACCATGATCATTAGAATCTATCTTTTCAAGTAACTCATAAGCCTCATCATGTGACTTCCCCATAATGCTCCATTTACTATGAAAGTTTAAGGATAACTATAGGTCGGTGGCTACCTAAGGAAACTCCGATTTGGTCTACCCCTCAGCTAGGAGGCAGCATCAATATTAGTTTTTGTTTGACCTATCATTCCTTATAAAAAGTTTGTTCTAGAAGCCATCTAGGAAAACCATCATAAGCACATCTTTGAAGCAAATCCTTGAATCTTTCCTAAGATTTTTAAAGTGATTCTAAATCATACCATGTAAAAAAAGTGATGTCATTCCTCATCATTGCTATCTTAGCTAAAAGAAAATACTTGGCAAGAAACTTTAGGGCCAAATCATCTTAAGTACTGATCGAGCCAATTGAAAGTGAACTTAAACAACACTTTGCCTTATTCTAAAGTAAAAAAGTGAAGAGTCATAATCTGATGGCATCTGAAACTCCATTGTTCTTGAAAGTGTCACATATCTCTAGAAAATATGTGAGCTTTAGGATCATCATTTCATAGCCCACTAAATTGAACTAATGTCTAGATCATCTGAATGATGGTTGGCTTTATCTCAGAATTATTGTCTTAGATTGTAGGCCTCTATACTAGAATGAAAGCCTTGCATGAAAAGGACAGTAAACTCTCATAGGCACTTTGTATGTTCTTCTTTGGCCATTATATTATTAGAAATCAAGGCTTGTAAATTCTCCCTTCAAACTTAAGGCAAAGTTCTTTCAAGTTCTGAATCAAAAGGGATAAGTTCCAAGCCTCTCACTCTTCGCACAAAAGGACCAAATGTACCTAAAAATTGAAAAAAAAGTTATGATTGGTATTAATATTAGCAAAAGTAGTAAAATAGTTCCTCAATAATAGCGCTAAAAACTGTTGTCAAATTTAACCATGCAACTGCACTATCACAATAAGTAATATAGTGATAAAATAGAGTATTATTCCCATGAGGAATTATACTAAAATTCCTAACTACTAAAATTAAAATAATTTAATCTTATCCAAATAACTAATTAAAGTATTATAAAATAAAATTAAACTAAAATTAACTAAATAACAAAGCAAAGAAAATAAGTACTATCGTCACGTGCTTAACCTTTAAAACTTCTAACGATCTGAATGGCATAGCACGCTGGACTTAAGAATAAATCATGGTTAGTTGTGGTCGAGCCTTTAAGCTATCCCTTGATTGGAATTTGGATTAGGCATGATAATATGAAGGGGTAGGGACCATCGAACAAGTCGCTTATCCAACTGAACCCAAGTGGCCACCATGAAGTGGCCATAAACTTAGAGTCGCCACCGATCATTTTAGGCTAAGCAAGATCGGATACCTATGGAAAACAATATCATGAGTTATGAAACTGGAAACATTGATTTCAAGGTCTACGAAGTCTAAAGATTTGTTGGTTGGGCTCGGGAGTTAGTTACATGTGGGGAAGGACTAGCACCCCCACGATGCCTGAAATTGGCACCTACTAACTATATCTCACTGTGGTCTCTGTTAAATCGATTCCATTTAGCCTCTATTTAGATATAATCCTCTTTAATGCATGCAGTTTTGGAAAATATGAATCTGGGGTTTTTTATTAAGAAAAATAAGATCAATTATGCACTCAGGGATGTGAAGAAGATAAGGATTTTTTTCTAAAAACGATGTCCGGATTGGATTTTAAAAATTGGATGTTTCGTATTAGGCACTGGAGAGATACCAACACGAAACATTGACTTATAAATTTTATTAGAAAAAAATTTTAAATATAAATGCACAATAACACGACAAAAGGAAACAAGTTAGTAAGGCAAAAAATAAGAAATATAGTATCATAAATGAGCAATCACAAACAAAAGAACATAAAAAAATAGGGGCGATCGAAATGTATCTCATAATTGCCTTTTATTATTGAAGAATAACTCAGATGACAATTTTAAAGACTAATCTGGATTTGGTGTAAATTTGAAGAACAAAGATGATTTTTCTCAAAACAGTTTGAGGCATCCGAAAGAGGGAAAATTTTAAGTTTTTAAGGTAAAAACGAGGTTGGAGTATCCCCTCGAAAAAATAGGGTTGGAGTGTCTCCTAAAAAAAAGTTATGAAAATAGTTAGGAATAAAGAAAAAATTTTATCATTTTTTTTAAAAAATAGAGTTGGAGTATCCCCTCAGAGTAGTAGGGTTAGAGTATCCCCAAAGTTAGGAAAAAATTCAAGAATAAGGAGAGAAAATTTAAACTTTGATTAAAAAATAGGGTTAGAGTATCCCTTTTGAGTAGTGGAGTTGGAGTATCTCTACTAGTAAAAATTTTAATATGAAACCCCTTTTTTGTATTTTAACCTTGATCCAAGTCGAAAGGGGTTGATGTTGTGAAGGATACTAAACGGGTGGATTTTGAGATATCCAAACGTCTCGATAAAAGGATATTCAAAAATTAGGTTAAAAACAGAGGGCAGCAACATGTCATTTATGTTTCTAGTTTTTTTTTTTGGGTGTATCCAAAGACTTTAGAGGGTAAAGGAGGTACTATTGGAAAGGTAACTTAACAAGGTTTAATATAAAAATATTCCAAAAATTTAAGAAAATCACTTTCTAGGTAGAATTAATTTTTGAAGTTTGGTTCGTCTTTGCTCTAACAGTAAGTAAAATTAAAAGGGCATGATGGATTTTGAAAAATCATTCTAGACTTATCCTGGATCATTAGATCATGGATAATACATTTCTAGAAAGTGAATTTTGTGAACTTTTTATGAAAAATACCTAGAAATTTCATAAAAATCATCTGATAGGCCGAAATGGTCCAAATATAATGTTGCACACTAATTCTAAGGGTTTCGGACAACAAAGGTTCAAAAAATCATAACTCCCTCGCCCGGGATGATCGAGGGCAAATAATACACCGTTAGAAAGATAATCCGATGCCCGTTAAAGGAAAAATATTAAAGAAATAAAAGGAAATATTTTATGGTTCAAAAATGATTTTTAAAGTTTGGACTATAATATTGCCAGAGCCAAAATAAAGAGATTATTCGATGTTTTAATTTTTTTAAGAGAGGCTCGGGTTTGGGATGTTTGAACATCTGTAACAGAAAGTAACACAGGCTTCATAAGTTCATTCCAAAATCCTAGAGTAGTTTGGGATAATGGAACAACCTGTTGACCATGTCACCTAAAAAAATATGAGGCTCAAGATCAAAGATTAATACTATAAAGGATTTTCTTTTTTTCTTTGAAAATAAACTTATTTCACCATGAATCCAGATTTGAAATATTGATTTGCCCCTAAGATTAGGAGACCAATTTGATGAAAACATTAAGTCTATGCTACTCTTCATCTATTAAAGGTAACATGAACTTAACTTGGGGAAGTTTCTAAAAATCAGTTTTGTAAGAGACAAGCAAGCATTTTAATGGAGATATCATGAACAAAATACAGCACATGCAAAAATAAACATGGATTAAACATGCAAATAAGCAAAGATGACATTTTAACATGGAAGTAGGTGACATGGATGCAGGAAGATGACAAATAGGGTGCATAAAGATGATATAAAATGTTTATACAAAGGAGTGGATGTTAAAGTTGTCAAGGCAGCATTTTAATTTGATGAGCCTCCTTAAAACATAAGAAAAATATTTGAACATACCCAAGACACATTAAGGTGACCATTTAAATGTGAAATAGATATGTGAATATGGAAGGAACATCGCAAGAGATGCATGAAAAGAGGCTGTATGATAATGAAAATGAAGCATGGTGAGTTTATATATCTAACAACATTAAGGTGTCAAGAGGGTCATCAAGATCCTAAGACTACCACAACCAAGGCAACAAAGATGCATGGGAGTATTAGGAGGGTCATGGTAACATGAAGGGTTCACTAAAATGAAATGGATTATTAAAATAGAAAATATATGGAACAAGGTAAAAAAAATATACCAGCAAAAGCTTGAACTTTCATCCTGTTTAAAGCGGTAGCTTTAAGCTCAGTCCCTTCCCTTTTTTTGTTGTTGTTTAGCAAGAAAAGGGTGAAAGAAAGGAACTTTCTGGTAATATGGTTGCTGATAGGGTGTTTTGAGGATGAAAATATGTGAAAGGTTAAGTTTTTGAAGTTGTTCTGATGGTGGTTTTGAGGAGCTATCGGAATAGAGATTGGTTAAGGGTAAAAGGTAATAGAATAGTCTTTTAATGGTTTTTTAGGCTAAAGTGGCTAGCGGATTTGTAGGGATGAATGAAGAGTTTTTTTGGAATTGCTGGAGAGCTTTTTTGATAACTGAGAGAATTTTTTTTCTAAGATAGTTGTTTTTTTTTACTCGGCCCTTCTTTTTAGAAGATAATGCAAAAGGTATTTTTTATTTGTTCCTTCTACACCTGGGGACATCTTCAACTGCCATGCTCAGTTGATTGGTTATGCCATACTGAACAAGGAGGCAGAAAGACTGTGAAAGCCTACAAGTGGAGATATGCTTACCACACTTTTTTTCTCCCATATATCTTATGATAAGCATCCTACTCTTTGAGGACTGAGGTAGGTAGTTGCCACTAGCTTATATGGGCTTTGATAAACATCCTGCTCTTTGAAGACTGAGGTAGGTAGTTGCTACCAACTTATGTGGGCTTTGATAAGTGTTTTGCTCTTTGAGGATGAGGTAGGTAGTAGCCATCAGCTTGTGTAGACTTTGATAAGCATCCTGCTCTTTGAGGACTAAGGTAGGTAGTTTCCACCAGATTGTGTGGGCTTTGATAAGCATCATGCTTTTTGAAGACTGAGGTAAATAGTTGCCACCAGCTTGTGTGAGCTTTGATAAGCGTCCAACTATTTAAGGAATAGATGGAAATGAGTTTAGATATCCTTCTTAGGTAATTTTCATTGAGCACATACGGTCAAAGGTATTTACATAAGGCCTTTTGAGATTTTTTGAAATCAAAAAATGGTACCTTAGGTTCTCTACAAATTTACTTCTATGTACGAGAACTGATACCTTTAAGATGTTAATGCTGCATAATGCATAGAGATGCAAATGCCTGCCTAATTGATGCAAAGGTGATGACCTTAAAGGCCTAATCCAATGGTTAGTTTTGGGCTTTCTTCAGCTTTGGTGAAATAGCCTTTTGCCTAGGGTTCATCAATCTTGCTTTAGATTTTTAGAGGCTTTAAAAGTTAAGATTGTCCCCTCTTTGAAGGTACAGGAGGTCCATGACCACTTACTGAGGAGGTTTTAAGCATATTCTCCAGATGTGGGGTCCTAGGGCAAGATCGACTGTGGCCCCAAGAGTTTACTCTTGGTGTTTAAACATGAAACAAAGCCCCTGCAAAGTTCTATTTTTTGAAGTAATGCTAGGAAATCCTATTATTAGTTTGTTTGTTTATCAAGCATTATCAATTAAATGATAAACATGATGCAACATGAAATACAGTGCTACAAAAAGATTTTGTAAGAAATCAAGTAATATTTTTATTCAAAGAAAGAGGGTATAATTTGTGACAAACTTATAAGATTGTGGAAGGTTTTGAAATACAAAAGAGATATAAGAAATATTCCTGGTCGACTGGCTCTGACATTGATGACATTAATTCTCCACTGAGTGCTTTTGGAGTTTCTTTCAAGCAATTGATTCTTTTGGCACAGGTGACTCATATGAAGAACCCTTAGATTACCCTATGATGGGATGAAGGCCTTAAAGTTAAGTAGTTTCCATTTTTCGAGTGCAGGTACGGATAAGGTTTTGGTGGTGTCGGTCAACACAAAATAGATGAGTTAGGTTATGACTTAGTGCCTTGGATAGAGTTACGAATATAGGGAAGATTGGTTTTAGGCTAACGATAGTTTAGGCTTAGCTTTATTTGAATGAGGAGGTCTAATCACTTAAGTTGCCTTCTCGAGTTTTCAACTTAAGCTAGTTTTCTTTTTTCTTTTTATTAATTTTTTGGTTTGTTCTGTTTTATTTATTTTGGATTTTTTTGTGAGTGATAGGCAAAGGACTAATAGGATGCCCTTTCAGGTTTTCATCCTAAGGTCTTTTCAGGCGTACTTCTTAACATAATCAAAATTCACAGGGTTGGGCAAGTCGCTACCATCCATCTCGATTAAAATTAAAGCTCCTCTAGAGAATACGCATTTCACCATGTATGGCCCTTCCTAATTTAGGGTCCATTTTTCACGAGTATCTTTATGTATCGAGAGAATTTATTTGAGCACCAAGTCACCTTCTCGAAACTGATGAGGATGGACTTACTTGTCATAGGCTCTCATCATGCGCTTTTGATACATCTGCCTATGGTAGATGGCTTTGATTCTTTTTTCTTCAATGAGATTGAGTTGTGTATATTAGTTTTTAACCCATTTAGCCTCTTCAAGTTACGATTCCATCAGGACTCTAAGTGAAGGGATTTTAACTTCAATTAGCAAGATAGCCTCTATGTCGTAGCCTAAAGAGAATGAGGTGGCACCCGTGGAAGTATATACTGCTGTGCAATAGGCATGTAAGGCAAAAGGCAACTTCTCATGCTAATCCTTGTACGTCTCAGCCATCTTTTCAACTATCTTCTTGATATTCTTGTTGGCTGCTTCAACTACTCTGTTCATCTTTGAACGGTATGGAACAGAGTTTTGATGCTGAATCTTGAACTAAGATTAGACTGCTTACATCATCTTATTTTTTAAGTCATGTGCATTATCAGTAATGATTTGTTCAGGAAGACCATATCTATAGATTATGTCCTGTTTCACAAATTTACAACACAGATCTGGTGACATTGGCATAAGAAGATACCTCACACATTTGGTGAAATAATCAACATTACCAAAATAAAGCGATGCCCATTAAAAGCCTTCGGTGTAATCGATCCAATCATGTCCATGCCCCACATGAAAAAGGGCCATAGAGCTATCATAACATGTAGGGGTGTTGGTGGGACATGGATGTTGTCAGCGTAGATTTAGCATTTGTGACACATTCAAGCAAAGTCAATGCAATCCTTTTCGAGAGTCAACTAATAATACCCTGATCGCATGACTTGACTTGCCATTCGGTGTCTATTAGCATGCATACCATAAATCCCTTCTGAACTTTTTAAGTATTCTTTTGGCTTCGAAGGCATATACGCATCGAAGTAACACATGATCCCAGCCCTTCTTGTACAAAATCTCACCATCCAAAATAAAGTCTACAGTTAATCGTCTGATGGTTCTCTTATCAACTTTGATGGTGCCTTCTAGGTACCGTTGATTCTTGATGTACTAAAAGATGTCATGATACCATGGCAAATTTCTCTTTTAACATTCTGGCAATATGCCAGGGTTGAGTTGATACTCATTTGGATAAGAGCAATGTCCAATTCTTGATTGACTTTAAAAGAAAGATAAAGTGGGTAAAGCATCAACAACTTAGTTCTCTTCTAGAAGTAGATGTTGAAAGTTAATATCGTCAAACTCTTTCTTAAGCTCTAATATCAGATTCCCATAGTGGATCAGTTTAGCATCACATGTTTGCCATTTTCCCTTCAGTTAGTAAATGACGAGGGCTGAATCTCTAAACACTTGTAATGTTCGAATGCCTTTTTCAATGGCTGCTTGGAGTCCCATGATGCAAGCCTCATATTCAGCTATGTTATTGGTCTAGTCAAAGTTTAATTTGGCTATGAAAGGGTAATGGTTTCCCTCGGGTGAGATGAGAATTGCCCTAATTCCATGCCCCAATGCATTTGAAGCTCCATCAAAGTACATCATCCATGATGATCCACACTCGATAGTGTTCTCTACCTTGGATATACACATTAAATCTTCTTCATGGAACTCAGAGTTTAAAGGTTAATAGTCATCTATGGCTCGACTCACCAAAAAGTCTACTATTACACTGTCTTTAATGGCTTTATGGTTTACATGCATGATGTCATACTCAGAAAGCATAACTTGCCATTTGGCTAATCTTCCGGACAAAGCGGAGGCTTCACATAAAAACTTAATGGGATCAAGCTTGGCAATTAACCATGTAGTGTGGTATAGCATGTATTGCCTTAACCTTCGAGCCGTTAAGCTAAAGTGCAACATAGCTTCTCTACGAATGAATAATTATTTTCGTATTCTATAAACTTCTTTCTTAAGTAATAGATAGCCTATTCCTTTTTTCCTGATTCATCATATTGTCCTAATACACAGCCCATCGACTTGTCTAGGATTAATAGATACAGAATTAGTGGTTGTCCAGGCACTAGTGGCACAAGTACTGAATGTTTGACCTTATCGAAAGCTTTTTGGAACTCTTGATTCCATTCTCGAAGATTTTATTTTTTCAGTACCTTAAAGATCGGATCACATATCTCGGTCAACTAAGATATGAATCGGGCTATGTAGTTTAGTCTTCCTAAGAAACTTTTCACTTTCTTTTGAGTTCAAGGTGGTGGTAGGTTTTGGATAGCTTTAACCTTTTCAGGATCCACCTCTATTCTTTTCTCACTCATAATGAACTCCAATAATTTACCAGAGGTGATGCCAAATGTGCATTTAGTAGGATTTAGCTTGAGCTGGTATTTGCAAAGCCTTTTAAAGAGTTTTCATAGATTAGCAACATGTTCACTCTCTTTTGTTGATTTGGTGATCATGTTATCCATATAGACCTCTATTTCTTTGTGCATAAGGTCATGGAACAATGTTAACATAGCCCTTTGGTAAGTTGCCCTGGCATTCTTTAACCTGAAAAGCATCACTTTATAGCAAAAAGTTCCCCACATGGTCACGATAGTGGTCTTTTCCATGTCTCCAATTGCCATTTTGATTTGATTATAGCCCGAAAAACCACCCATGAAAAAAAATATGCATTTTTGGTAGTGTTGTCTACGAAGGTATCAATGTAAGGCAGAAGAAAATTATCCTTAGAGGCTGGCTTAGTTTAGGTCCCTATAGTCCACAAACATTCGCACTTTACCATCCTTCTTAGAAACTGGGACTATGTTGGCTACCCAGTCAAGGTATTTGGCTACCTCGAGAAATCCTACTTCAAATTGATTCTTGACTTCTTCCTTAATCTTAAGGAGCATTTTTGGTTTTATCCTCCTTAACTTTTGCTAGATTGGTTTGCATTTAGGTTTAAGGGGAAGTTTATGAACCATAATATTGGTATCTAGTCCAAGCATGTCTTGATAGGACCAAGCAAAAACGTCTTGATATTCCTGAAGGAGACCTATTAGTTTAGCTCGAGTTGATGGCTTTATGGAGGTTCTGATTTTGACTTTTTTTGGGTCTTCTTCTGTTCCAAGGTTTATAGTTTTAGTGGATTCTTCATGAGGTAATATTCATTTTTCTTCTTATTCAACTAGTCTCAATAGGTTGAATGGTATGGGGTTCTCTTCAGGGTCCTCTTTAGATTTAACCTCACCAGTATAGATCGATTACTCAAAATCAATTCTTAAGGTTTCAGTATGAACATTCATGTCACCTTTATTAGGGTACCTGAAAATATGGAAAAGAACAATATAGGTGGAAGAAAAAAGGCCTAAAATCAACAAAATTATGAACAAAAAGAATGAATACTATTGCCTAGTCATTTTTATTGATAATACTTAATAAAAGCTGCCCATACAAAGGATCCTACAATGCTTTTGGGCGAGAACATGTAGGTTTAGTTCATAACATTACTTTGAAATAGACCTAATTAGTACAAGAATCTCGGTCTCGGTCCAAACACGTGGAAGAAACCTTGAAAGGCACAGCTTAATCTTTGGACTTGTACTTGACAACTTTGGCTCGTAAATCGTATTGATGGAGATATCCTCAAATGCTTCATTCACTATGAGCACAACACTAGCAGAGCCAGTATTTACATGTCCCCCTAAGTGAAAACTTTCCCAAAGTGGTAGGAATATCATTGGCTCATCCTCCATGTCTCATCCTAACAAATGAGCCATTCTTCTTTCACGATTCTTTTTAGCTTCTTTTCTTTTTTTGTTGTGCATTGGGCTTGAATCCCAACCCTCTTTTATTGATTTGGTTGACCACTTTCAAGGCTTTAACAATTCTTTGAAGACATTTTTTGAGTCCTTTTCCAACCTAGGCACCCTTGCCAATAGTCAACTTCAAACCCATGTGAGTACTCTCTGATAGGTGAGGCTGGACTATTAGCAACCTTTTTTGATATAAGTAGCATTGACAAACTCAAAGGCTTAAAAAGAGGATTTTGGGCCATCTTTATCAGGTTTGACATATGGGACATCAGCTGAGGTAATAGTAATGATATCTTCTTCCCCTCCAATACTAATAACTTCATTCTTGATGATGAATTTCAACTTTTGGTGTAGAGATGATGGTACTGCCCCAGCGGAATGAATCCAAGGCCTTCCTAACATGCAGTTATATGATGGAGAAATGTCCATCATGTAGAAGTCAACTTTGTAAGTATGTGGATCGATTTAGAGTAGAATGGTGATGTTTTTGACAATGTTCCAGTAAGTTCCATCAAATGCTCACACAATCATATGACTATTTCAGATATGAGAGGCATCAACAGAGAGCTTAGTCAATCATGACATGGGCATTACATTTAAAGCTAACCCATTACCAATGAGCACCTTGGGCAACATGGTGCCTTTACGATATGTGGTGATATAGAGGGCCTTGTAATTTCTTCTTCTTCCGTGAAAAATTTTGTCATCGCTGAAAGATATATAATTATCGATGGTGATGTTATTCACTAGGTGATCTAACTGGCTTGTAGAGATGTCGGGAGGGACATAGGCCCTATTCAGAACTTTAAATAGGGCATTTATGTGAGCTTCTGAATTTAATAATAGTGATAACACAGGTATCTTGGCGGGCTGCTTGTTCAACTAATCGACGATGCTGCATTCACTATACTTGATGAATTTGAGGAATTTTGTAGCTTCTTTCTTGCTCGCTGGATCCTTGGTAGCTATTGAATCTGAGTTCTTGGTTGGTAGACTTCGGTGCTTGAGAAATGAGACTAGCATTCTCTTACTGCATGTTATTTTTTTATGTTGTTAGGGCATAACATCAACCATTCTGAGTTAGGTGACTTACCCCTGAAAGGTCAACACTTGCTGCTTGCTAGCTAGATTCTCCGATGATTAAGGTTTTGCTTTCATAGTTCCAAAGAACTACCTTATCATTTTTATACGGGAAAGGAGATGGAAGTTGAATGATCATCTTTGGTAGAGGGCTGAACGGGGTCAACTTTAACTCTCAATTGATTGTCGTACAAAATTAATGGCTTTTCAATTCCATAAGGGGGATTGCCCATTCTTCTTCTAGTGCATTGACGGATGATGTTGCATTTGCAGACTCGATATGTGAGGCTTGCTTTTCATCATAGAATTTGATGCTACCCTCGTTCATTATCCTTTGAACCATTGTGCGAAACTCTTTGCATGTTTGAAGAGTATGGCCGCAAATAGTATGGAAGTCATAGAAGTTGTTAATCCTTTCCTCTATCTTCTTGGTTGCATTAAGTAGCTTAGCTTGCACTAGGATTTACCAACCAAATTCATTGGCATCTGAACTTCTTCTATGTTTTCCATAATCTTATAGTTTTCTTCACTGATTATTTCCTTTAGGTCAAACTCAGCACGAGTTTGAGATGAACCGGCTTTAATGCTGGATTTTGATTGCTTACTAGCCTCCATCTTTCCTTTCCCTTTATCTTCGCAGATACTTTTTCTTTTCAATTCATTTTTCATGGCTTCATCGATCCTCCCACAGAGTATGACCACATCTGCAAAATTCCTCAAGAAGCTTCTTGCTACTTTTTCATAATAAGGCGTTTGCAACGTGCCAATGAATCTAACAATCATCTATTTTTCTATCAGTAATGGGTGAATCTAGGCAGCCTACTCCATCCATCTTGCAGCGTGCTGCCTAAAACTTTCATTAGCTCTTTTCCTCCTGCACATAAAAGACAAACAACTAAAGATCTGACCATCGGTAGGTCTCTCCTCGTCAGTGGCACTGATAGATGGATCGCCATGTCCATCCCACTCCTCGTTGTAGACACCTAATTTCGTCCGAGTCCCTTTTCCAATAATCCTTAATATCCAAGACCGAGAATTTAATGGCCATCCTCATTGGGAACGAACTTTTTCAAATGAACAAGACACTTTTAAGACCTTTTTAGACATAATTTAAATAGTCAAAAGTTCATGTAACAAAAAAAGTCATATTTTGATCTCTAATTTTGGATATACAAAACGAATATTTAAGAGAAAAATTATTTTTTTAATAATTTCCTTTCAAATTTTGAAAATCTATTTTTGCGAATAATAACATAGTTAAATTTTTGATTTTTTGGAATTTTTTAAGAATTTGTTATTAGATTTGGGAAATTGACCTTCTTATCGATACCAGTGTGGTATTTATGCTGATATGCACTACGAAAAACTAGAAATATTCAATGAAAAATTTGTGTTGGCATTTTATACCACAAGGTGTCAAGTTACTCATTATGTTGGCATTTTATACCACAAGGTGTCAAGTTACTCATTTTTGTAATTAATTTTGAATTTTTTTCACAGTATCGTGATTATTGTACTCGTACAATTTTTTCTGATAAAATTATTTTGAATTTTGAATTTTGGATTTTGGTCTTTATCATTTTATAAATTAATATTTTAAATAATATGTTATATTTAATTCATTTTAAATAATTTTTAATGTATTTTTTGAAAATTTTCTCGGTTCTAGAATAATAACTTTTCATTATTTGTAAAATTTTTTGTGTAATTTTTTTTAGTTTTAAATTTTAAAATTCATTAAATATTCATATTCAACTAACATTAAATCAATTTTCAAAATTCATTTATTTGTTATAAATTTTAGAATTTTTTTCGTTTTAGAAATACGGAGTTTTTTACTCCATGAATTCTTTCAGTGAGATTTTTCTAAGTTTATATATATTTTTAAATTCCTCAAATATTATTTAATTCATAGTAAACTAGTTTAGGAAAATTCCTTTTATTTTATCAGTTTTGCATTGTTCATTTGAAATTCTTTTGTTTTCGAAATACGAAGTTTTCTACTTCAAAATTTTTTGAAAAACATTTTTTAGCTTATAATTTTTAAAATTCTTTAAATGTTATTTTTTAATCCATATTAAATCATTTTGAAAATTTTAATTTATTTTACGAGTTTTAAAATTTTTTCGGTTACCAAGATACGGGTTTTATACTCCGTAAATTAACAATTTTTCTCAGTAAATGTTTTTTTCTCGTAAAATTTTGCAAGTTTGCTATTTTAATATTTTCCTCGTACATAAAAAAAATGTTTTTATTATTACATTGAATTAAATTGATTATATGAAATTTTATTTTGAAAAAACATAATTTTTAATTTTTACAACTTAATTCTTATTGTTAATTTTTAGGATTTAATTTTATATATTATATACAAATATCACTCAAAATGTTGATAGAAATCAATGATATCATGCATGACATCATAAGGAGACAAGAGTTATAAATTTAAATATAATCAATTTGTCAAAAATCAAATCATATCTTAAACAAAATCAAATAAAAAAATCAAAAAAATCAAGAAATTTTGACATGTAATAAATGAAAGAAAATACTTATGGATTTGGGATGAAAACTCACGGCAAGGATGGAAAAAAAAGACCATTTATTGCCGTCCCCCATGAAAAAAAAACAATATGAAAAATTCTCTCAAGCAAAAAAGCTCTCCATATTCAAATTCAACTATTTTTTATAGAAATTCTCAAGAAATTTTAAGTTTAAAAGCTTTTCAAGGTAATTTCATCTAGAAACTTTTTAATCTTTGCTATATATCCATTATTTTTCTTCTTTAATACGAGTCAAAATCATGTTAAGCTCATGGATTTTATCTATGTTGAAAGGCCAACATGTTGACAATGATCAATTTCCTATATATTTGTTGATATATTTAAATTTTGTTTTGAAGTTTGATTCTCTTTTTTTTCTTTAAAATATTGTTGTTTTTTATGAGATATTAATTTTGTTGAATGTATATGTTTATTGTTATATTGGTATCCTTAATATTTTCATGTTAATATGTTGATTTACATATTTATAGTTTCATTTTTTGCCATTTTATTTGTGTATTTAAACTTAATGATATTTATTCATGTTTATTTTCATGATTTTGTGTTACAAAATATTGATGCATATTTATTTCTTATCTTGGCCGAATTTGATATGAATTGGTAATGATGATTTTGTGCTTATTGTTATTTTCATTTCATGTTTTTTTAGTTTATTTTGTAAATATTAGAAATTTTAGGGATTAAATCATAAAATACGTAAACTTTTTTATGTCATTTTTGGTTTGGTTGAGAGCTTCATAGGCCATTAGAAAACTAATTTTGTGTGTTTTGGAACATGTTTTAGGTGATTTTAACATTTTAGGGACCATTTTGTAGTTTTAAAAAATTTAAGGGCTAACTTGCAAAATATGCAAAAATTGTGTTTTATGACCAAAAGTGCTTGGTCAAACCTTCATGTAGATTTTTTCTATGATTTCTGAGTTAATTCTTGGCTGATTTGATGATTTTTTATGATCTTTTCTGACATTATTTTTATGTAAGGGTCAAAATGCAAATTTAAAAATTCAAAGGCTATTTTGCAAAATGTAGAAAAAAATTTGTTTTAAGGCCAAGGTGGTTGGCCGAATTCTTGCTAACATATTTGCTGTATTTCCATATGATTTTATGATTTTTTTGGTTATCTCATCACGTAGGGTCTAAAATGAAAATTTTAAAAGTTTAGGGACTAAATAGCAAATTTTCATATTTAAGGGGAAAAATGGGCATTTTACTAGTTTTAAAATTCCTATTATTTCTATGGTAGTCCGTAGTGATATAAAAATTTTCAAAACCTTTTGTATTTGTTTGGTCTTTCAAAGGATACGAAATGTAGTTTTTAAAAATTTAGGGGCTTGATTGCAAATTTTGCATTTTAAGTCAAACTTAAACTTTTAGCTTTTCCATTTAGACTAAATTCATCTACATTTCATATTTTAGGTCATTTTAAGGTCCATTAGGGTTATCAGGATACCTTCATATCGAAGGTATACCCTAGGGGTATTTTGATAATTTTGCTCATCGAGATACTTTTATGCCAAAGGTGAATATTTTAGGATTGGTTTAGCCTTCTAAGGTCTTTTTAAGGCCCATTAGGGTTACCAAAATACTTTCATGTCGAAGGTATACCCTAGGGGCATTTTGGTAATTTTGCTCACCGATATGCTTTTACGCCAAAAATGAATATTTACGATTGGATTACTTTTCCAAGGTTATTTTAAAGTCTATTGGGGTTACTGAGATACTTTCATGTCAAAGGTATACCTTAGGGGTATTTTGGTAATTTTGCTAGAACCGAGTCCTAAGTAGTCATCGGGATGCTTTTATGCCAAAGATGTGCATTTAGGATAGGTTCAACCTTCCATAATCATTTTTATGTCCTTTAAGATTATCGAGATACTTTCACATCGAAGGTATACCTAAAAGCATTTTGGTAATTTCACTAGAATCGAATCTTAGGTAGTCATCGAGGTGCTTTTATGCTAAAGATGTGCATTTAGGATAGGGTCAACCTTTCATAATCATTTTCTTGTCATTTAGTGTTATCGAGATACTTTCATGTTGAAGGTATACCCTAACGGTATTTTGGGTTATCGAGATACTTTTATGTTGAATGTATACCCTAACGGTATTTTGGTAATTTTGCATTAGAACCAAGTCCTATATGATTACTAAGATACTTTAATGTCAAAAGTACACATTAAGATAGGTTCATCATATTAGGTCATTTCTAGGTCATAAAGTTCGTATTTTTAATAATAAAATTATTTTTATAAATAAGGCAATGTCTCCTAATTGAATTAATGCATAGAATTCCTACCAAAATATGTAAGGAATTTTATGGATTATTTTAATAACAAGATACCCCTTTCAAATAGGAAGTCGAGATTTTTCCATTTTGAAAAAAAAAACAAAACCTTGTCATATTTTGCATGGTTCTCTAGCAGGGATACTGTCCACTTGGTTCCCTAGAAGGGTGCGAATAATTTTGTGATTTTAAAATGTAATAAAACCCGACTTTCCTTGAAATAATAAATTTGTTTAATAAAATATTATGAGAATTATAATTAAATATCGATTATTGAAATCGAATAAAAATCTAATTTATTTTAACACATTATTAATAAGGTATTGATTGTCAAGTATCACGAGAAGGTCGATCCTTACTTATGATTGTAATCGACTCTCAGACCCTTCTAAGTGATCTCTGGTATGAGTGCAGACCTCAGAGTTTGTTTTTATGGGTTTCATAATCCTTAAAATATAAACTCCGGCAGGTGTCCAATCTTACCTGGCTAAACCAGATTGGTAGTGACTCCAAAAAAAATGGTCATATCGTAACGACTATTCAAAGAAGTCGGGTGAGTGATTCATCTCGATAACTCAATCCCTAGGTACAAAAAATAAAGTATAATAATCATGATATAGGCCCCTAGAAATAAAAGGAAATAATTATATATAGATATTTATATAGAAACAATGGATACATTCACCATTTTAAGTCAAGCTGGTCAGGATTCATGTCAGGGCCACGTTGTGATAGCTTAGCAACTCTACTGAGGACAAGTTGAGAGTCATGCCTAAAATTAAGTACATGTTGACTAAATTTTGATTAATTTGTTTTCAACCAGTATTTAACTATAATTCTTGATTTTTTAAAATAAAATTTTCATCGTATTTTTTACCTATAAATTTTAGTATATATTCTTCATATTTTTCACTAAGCTTTTTGTTTCTTTTGCACATTATTTCTGGGGGTATTTAGGATAGGGTTTTTATTATTTTTGAAAATGTTAAGTCCTAAAAAGTAAGTTGTTCCCCTACACACACTGTGCACATGCATATGCATTAGATTCTCTTCCACGAATAATGAAGGGGCATAAGTACCCACTATTTTAGGAAGGGGTGAAGTAGCTCTGCCTTTTAAGGTGTTAGCCTCTATTTGGGCCAGTGAAAAGCCTACCGAGTGTAAATTCCTACACCTGCCTAAGTTGTTACCCTCATTATAGGCATAGAAGATACTCCCACTCGAATTGAACCTTTTTCGACATAGACTTGTGATGGGTAAGGATAAAGGTACCTCGTCAGTTCTTTTCGAACTCAGGGAGCAATTCGAGAACCTATTTAGATGTTTAATCTGAACTTCATGTAATGAACCGTAAGGGCATTACCTTGTTAGAGCCATACTCAATCCTAGAGGATACCATATCAGGTACACAAAAGGGAATGCTTCTAACCCTTTACTCTTATAATTTGATTTTCTTGATATTGATACATGTATGTTGTGTTATTATGATACATTTTATTTCTCACATTAATTTGTTATATTATGAAGGATTTTTCTTAAATTTTGGCATGATATCCATATTCCATGGAAATTGTAAATTCATTCATGCATCTACAAAGTTCACATCCTTATATGTTTATACATTCATAATTTTGTAATGTACTAATTTGTTTCATTTATTGTATTTTAAAGACCAAGACATGGTGATGATTTAGAGGCAAGGGTCCGCATGTTAGAGTTCATTTAAGTATAGTTTGATCATGAAGTTTGTGGAATGGAAAATCTGCTCAATAGAATGATAAAAATGGTTAAGGGTTTATATGGAAAAAAAAGGGAAAAAAAGAAAAAAAGATCACATTATTAGAGTATTAGAATACAGAGGCAGTGAAATGATTTCGAAGATAATTTTTTGGGCTATTTACCAAACTTTGTAATTATAAGAGTTAAAAAAATTATTGAAAAAAATGAATTATTAGGGCTTGCAAAAATCCCTTAAAAACATTAACACAGGTCGGAAAATGTAGTCCTTGCAAGATCAATTCTTTTTGTTACTTTGCTTTTGAATCTTGTAAATATGGCTATGTACGCCGACAATCAATGGATAAGTTAGAGAATTTTGGTTCATGAAGCAATGTTGTTGAATCATTACTCGAATTCTTAGATTTCTATTTCTACAATAATCTTTATATTTGGCTCTTAGTTAATTCTCTGACATTCAATTTATATATTAAATGCTGCCCCTTTTATTCAATTATTTATTTATTCATTTACTCATTTATTTATGTAATTTTTCCATTCCTTGGCAATCATATTAGAATATTAATAAAGATTAATGCTATCAAGACACATACATATTTATGCAAACTGATTTAAGTTTTTTTTTTATATTTTGAAGTGAGATAACAAATAATTAAATGGAAGATACCATACAATAAGAAGGAAATTGCAAGCACAAATTTTAAGTTTGATGGAACCACTCAAGATAAGGAAACCAGGTTACTAACGGTCAGAACATATTACCAGTACTTCTCTTGAGGATCCGGGGAAGTGCAAGCTAAAATGCAACCACTTTATGGTGTTCAGTGTATGGAAGTTAGTCCTATAATACATATTCATACTGACCAAGGGGCGACAAGTAGCATATGTGAGATGAGAAAGTAATTCTATCATAACTGATAAGACCCTAAGAAGTCGAGAAAACAAGGAAATCCATTCGGATGGTGTCCTCGACCCTAGCTTTTCATTGTTTAGTGACCTCAACAGAATTAGATGATCTTTGCCATTCCAACAAAACCTGGAAAACTCCTTAGCCAAGGTGGTATAATTCGATGGTCAAGGTGCAATACCTTTTGTCTAAGGATTCCATCAACCAATGCATGATGTTCAATGTGAAGATAATCTAAAGTATCAATATGATCTATAGGAAGATCATAGACTACTATAAATTCTAACTTTGGTTACTTGGATGATTCTTTGCTATGCAATGAGCTTTTTGATTCATCTTATCTGTTAAGGAATTTAGTAAAGAGCCATATAATGGTTGTCCTCACAGCATGATTGTGATAAAAGGAAATAACCACGTATCTTATGGAATTCCCGATTTTGAGGACTTATAGTTTGATGTACCTCTTAATGTTCCATTAGCTTACCTATAGTTTAGCTATAGAGGATACCAATTTAGTGAAATTCTAGGAGCGGGTGGATGACTATTAAGGCTGATTAGTCTAAGGGTCATTGACCTTTCGGTAGTAGGCCAATCAAGGGCAATTTCTATCTCGACTTCAAAATTTTGTACATTTCCTATCAAATGAATTTTGACTTGCAAATAGTATGCATACTTCAGTAACCATGAATTTTGTGTTCATAATGATTTCCAATATTTAGGATAATGATAACATTTTGAAAAATTTTTCTTTGAGCTTTCTCAAAAGGATATGTTCTTTTCTATGGATTCCTTGAAGGTTGAACAAATAGGTTATGCTCCTAAAAGATTCAGATATCGATAGTTTGACATGTGTTAAAATAATTATAGTAATTTCGAGATTTCCCTTATTTTGATAATCTTTTACCATAATTTTCATGACACTCTTCCAAATCCTCAATTCAAGAAGAATGAGAGTGAACATAAGCCAAAATCTCCTTTTTCTTTTGAACAAAACCTTTTCAAACCAATTTTTGATACATAAGATATGAGATCCGAGATCTTTTCCAAGCCAATCTAATTTTCTTTCTTAGAGGCTCAACCGATCGTTGGTGGCTATAAAGCCAATCATATTGAAGGGCGTATCTTAAGCCTTTATTGAGTGCAGCATCATGCTATTGAAGTATTCAAAATGATTTTGAAAAAAATAACCTTTTTTTCCTAGTGAAATGCTTGACCAGTTCAAATGGCTATGTTTGAAATGAAAAATGGCCTTCTTTCTCTGTCTTTTCTTAAATATAAAAAATTATTCCCTTTGCAATCCCCTTTTGAGCCTGATAGTTTTTTTTCTTTAAACCCTAATCAAGGATCACCCTCCATACTAGGGGGCAAGTAAAGCAAAGCTTCAAGATTAGAATGTGCAAATTCCATTATAAAGTTACAAGAAGAACAAATCAAAGTCATGAAGTAAATTTTGAAAAAAGAAGAAAGTTTGAATTTCAGGTTCAAATATTCCAAATGAAGAATGAAGAAAATTTCAAGTTCTTTCAAAATAAAGAATGATGAAAGTTTTGAAGAAAGAAAAAAAAATAAAGAAAAATGAAGAAAACAAAAGTCGCTAAAGAAAAAAAGATTTGTTCATCTTGAAAAACGTGCCAAAATCAACTCTTTCTGAAAAGAACTGATCATTGATTCAATTACCCGTAAACACTTTCTTTGGGCCGATTTATCCTTTTCTTTCTAAACTTTGAACCACGACCTACATTACAACCTAACAAAGTCTATTTTGATCAGACATAGCTATTTGGGTTGTCGGCTATTTCTAGGAAACTCTTTAAAATTTCACCTTTTTGAATGATTTTTGAGTTTTTAATAATATGATAGGTAGGCTTAAAAGCCTAAGAATTGCTCCTAAATCAACAAAGAATGTCACCAATCAGAGAGAACCCATCATTCTAATTCAGGAATGACCTAAAACCTTTGAAAATTTCTTGACCTCAACAAAAGGTTGAGTCAAATGCCCTAACATTGATTCCTTTTCAAATAACCTTTTAGAACTTTATACCTAACCTTGAGAATTGATGCTTAACAAAAACCTTCCAAATCAATCCTTTAAGTCTTGGTGTTTACTAGCATTAGTTTAACACCTGTCAGGCTATTGCATTTGAAGATCAAAAGGATGTTATAACTTAATTGTTTGTCTTTCAAGGAATTCTTTAAACAAACATCCATCTGAATTTGGTCTTGGTAAACCTCGACTTTGTCATATCAATTTTTTCAAGATAAATTTTAGTAATGTCACCCATTTGTGCCTCTAAATTCTTTTCTTCATCTTATTGAAAGAAGTCCCGAATGGTGATCATCTGTCACAAGAAAGTTTTAACATCATGATGAATACAACATATCCATTATCCTTGATATTGGAAAATCCTTGGTTGAAATTGTTTTGAAATTTTCATAGATTGTGATCAATTTTTCCTAAGGTCAAAATGAGAAGGTGATCTCATTCCATAAATCCTAGAATTTTGGTGAAATATGATGCTTTTCATGATTTCGTAGAAGTAAGCAAATATGCCTTAAGTGGATATTTATCCAATTGTATAAGTTATCTCACTGAATCAATGAACACTAATTTAATATTTAATATTTGATGACTTTTCAGGAAAGATTGAACGATTCTCTAAAGAAATCTATCACCTTCTCATGCGATCTTATGGTAAGATAGGTGAAAAAGGCTTTGAAAAAACTTCAATGGTAAAATTTGAAGCATTCAAAAGTTTTAGTAAAGGAAAATGTTTTCAAAGCTTCGATGGTGATATTCAAAGCATCCAAAAAATATGTTTTCAAATCCTATGGCAAGGTAGGTGGAGTAGGATTTAAGTTAGTTAAGTGTTTCATCTTGGTAATTGATTAAGTCTCAAATGTTACACCAACCCTTATATTTGTTGACTTATCTACTTTGTCCCAGTCAACCTTTTCTTCCTGTTGACTTGTCGGCTTTGTCCTGGTTACCTTTTGATCCCTATTAACTTGTCGACTCTATCCCAGTCAACCCTTTTATCCCTGTTGACTTATTGGCTTTCTCCCAATCAACCCTTCTATCCTTATTAACTTGTCGGCTTTATCACGGTCGCCTTTGTATCCCTATTGACTTATCGACTTTATCCCGATCAACCTTTTTTCCCTGTTGACTTCTTGGCTCTGTCCTAGTCAACCCTTTTATCCCTGTTGACTTATTGATTTTATCCCATTTAACTCTTCTATCCCTATTGACTTATCAGTTTTATCCTAGTCAACTTTTTATCCCTGTTGACTTGTCAGCTTTGTCACAGCCAACCGTTTATCCCTGTTAATTTGTCGGATTTGTCCCAATCAACCTTTTATCCCTGTTGGCTTGTTGGCTTTGTCCCAGTCAACCCTTTTTTTCCTGTTAAATTTGTCTAGTCAACCTTTTTACTCGTTGACTTGTTGGTTTTATCTCGGTCAACTTTTTATCTTTGTTGACTTTGTCAGTTTTATCCTAGTTAATATTTTATCTTTGTTGACTTGTTGGTTTTGTCCCGATCAACCCTTTATTTTTGCTAACTTTGTTAGTTTTATCTTAGTTAACCTTTTATCTATGTTTCCATCTCGATCAACCCTTTTATTTGTTGACTTATCAATTTTGTCCCGGTCAACCCCTTACCTATGTTGACTTGTCGATTTTATCTCGGTCAATATATTACCGATGTTGACTTATCGATTTTATCTCGGTCAACCATTTTTATTTGTTGACTTATAGATTTTGCCCTAGTTAATTTTTTACTGATGTTGACTTATTAATTTTTTCTCGGTTAACCTTTTGTATTTGTTGACTTATAGATTTTACCCCGGTCAATTTCTTACCGATGTTGATTTACCGATTTTGTTTCGGTTAACCCCTTTTATTTATTGACTTATAGATTTTGCCCTAATCAACCTTTTACCCTTGTTGACTTATAAGTTTTGCATTGGTCAACCCCTTTGCTTCTGTTGACTTATATGGTTTCATCCCAATCAACCTCTCTTGTTTCTTGACTAGCATGGTTTTATCCTAGTCAACTCCTTGTGACTTAGGTCTCACCTTAGTCACCATTTAATTTAAGATTTCTCCTTAGAGCTAATTAGCTTTTATTTTCATTTTTAGTTTAGTTTATTTTTCAAAGCTTAACGACCTAAACGAAATTATGTCTATTTGGTCCTTGCCTTATTCCTGATTCTCAGCAACGATTAAAGAGGGGCAGCTGTAGACACCTAATTTCGTCCAAGTCTCTTTTCCAATAATCTGAAATATCCGAGACCGAGAACTTAATGGCCATTCTCATTGGGAATGATCCTTTCTAGATGAACAAGACACTTTCAAGACCTTTTTAGTCATAGTTTAAACAGTCGTAAGTTCATGTAACAAAAAAGTCATATTTTGATCTCTATTTCGGATATGCAAAATGAATATTTAAGAGAAAAATTATTTCTTTAATAATTTCTTTTCAAATTTTGAAAATCTATTTTTGCGAATGATATCATAGTCAAATTTTTCATTTTTAGGAATTTTTTAATTTTTTTATTAAATTTGAGAAATTAACCTTCGTATATTTTTGCCGATCTTGCATGGTATTCATGCTGATATGCATTCCAAAAAATTCGAAATATTCTATGAAAATTTTGTGTTGGCATTTTATACCACAAGGTGTTAAGTTGCTCATTTTTGTAATTAATTTTGAATTCTTTTCACAGTATCGCAAGTATTGTACTTGTGAAATTTTTTCTGATAAAATTATTTTTAATTTTGAATTTTGGATTTTCTTCATTATCATTTTATAAATTAACATTTTGAATAATATATTTTATTGAATTCATTTTATATAATTTTTAATGTATTTTTTAAAAATTTTCTCGATTTTAGAATACGAACTTTTCGATATCTATAAAATTTTTGGTGCAATTTTCTTGAGTTTTGAATTTTAAAATTCTTTAAATATTTACATTCAACTACCATTAAATCAATTTTTCAAAATTCATTTATTTGTTATGAATTTTAGAATTTTTTTAATTTTAGAAATACGGAGTTTTCTACTTCATGAATTTTTTTGGGGAAGATTTTTCTAAGTTTATATATATTTTTAAATTCCTCAAATATTATTATTTAATTCATATTCAATCAATTTAGGAAAATTCCTTTTATTTTATCAGTTTTACATTATTCTTTTGAAATTCTTCTGTTTCCGAAAAGCGAAGTTTTTTACTCCGTAATTTTTTGAAAAGATTTTTCTTAGTTTATAATTTTCAAAATTCTTTAAATATTATTTTTTAATTCATATTAAATCATTTTGAAAAATTAAATTTATTTTATGAGTTTTAAAATTTTTTCTATTACCAACATACAGGTTTTATACTCCGTAATTTTTTTTGATGAGATTTTTTTAAGTTTCTAGTTTTTTAAATTTTCTTAAATATTATTATTTAAATCATATTAAATCAGTTTTGAAAAAATTCAATTTATTTTATGATTTTTAGAAATTTTTTTGTTATTGAGATACAGAGTTTTCTACTCGTAAATTTTTTCGGTAGGATTTTTCTGAGTTTATAATTTTTAAAATTCTTTAAATATTATTATTTAATCCATAGTAAATCAATTTTGAAATTTTTAATTTATTTTATGAGTTTTAGAATTTGTTTTCTTCATGTTACTAAGATACAAGTTTTACACTCCGTAAATTTCCTCGGTAGAATTATTTTTAAGTTTATAATTTTTAAAATTCTTCAAATATTGCTGTTTAGTTCACATTAAATCAGTTTTTTAAAATTCAATCTATTTTATGAATTTTTCATTTTTTACATGTAACATTTTTTTTGTAAATGTTTTTTTCATAAAATTTTGCAAGTTTGCTATTTTAATTTTTTCCTTGGACATAAAAAAATTATTTTATTATTAAATTGAATTAAATTGATTATATGAAATTTTACTTTAAAAAACATAATTTTTAATTTTTATAATTTAATTCTTATAATTAATTTTTACGGTACCATTTTACATGTCATTTACAAATATCACTCAAAATATCTATAGAAATCAATGATATCATGCATGACATCACAAGGAGACAAGAGTTATAAATTTAAATCTATTCAATTTGTCAAAAAATCAAATCAAATCTCAAAAAAATCAAATCAAAAAATCAAAAAAAAATTAAGAAATTATGACATTTAATAAATAAAAGAAAATACTTGTGGATTTGGGATGAAAACTCACGGCAAGGATGGAAAAAAAACCCTTTCTTGCTGTCCCCTATGACAAAAAAATGATATGAAAAATTCTCTCAAGCAAAAAAGCTTTCCATATTCAAATCCAACTATTTTTCATAGAAATTTTTAAGAAATTTTAAGTTTAAAAGCTTTTCAAGGTAATCCCATCTAGAAATTTTTGAATTTTTTCGATATATCCATCATTTTTCTTCTTTAATACTAGTCAAAATCATCTTAAGCTCATAGATTTTATCGATGTTGAAAGGCTAACATGTTGGCAATGATCAATTTCCTATATATTTGTTGATATATTTAATTTTTTTATAAAGTTTGATTCTCTTTTTTTTTGAAATATTTTTGGTTTTGATGAGATATTATTTTATTGAATGTATATGTTTATTGTTATATTGTTATCCTTAATATTTTCAGGTTAATATGTTGATCTACAAATTTATAGATTCATTTTTTGTCATTTTATATTTGTATTTGAACTTGATGATATTTATGCATGTTTATTTTCATGATTTTGTGTTACAAAATATTGATGCATATTTATTTCTTATCTTGGTCGAATTTCATATGAATTGGTAATGATGATTTTGTGCTAATTGTTATCTACATTTCATGTTTTTTTAGTTTATTTTGTAAATATTAGAAATTTTAGGGATTAAATCATAAAATACAAAAACCTTTTATGTCATTTTTGGTTTGGTCGAGAGCTTCATAGGTTGTTAGAAAACTGATTTTGTGTGTTTTGGAACATGTTTTAGGCGATTTTAACATTTTAGGGGCCATTTTGTAATTTTAGAAAATTTAATGGCTAAATTACAAAATATGCAAAAATCATGTATTATGATCAAAAGGGCTTGGCCAAACCTTCATGCAGATTTTTTCCATGATTTTTGGTTAATTCTTGGCTAATTGGATGATTTTTTTGTGATGTTTTGTGATGTTATTTTTATGTAGGGGTCAAAATGCAAATGTAGAAAATTTAAAGGCTATTTTGCAAAATGTAGAAAAAATTTTGTTTTAAGGCCAAGGTGTTTGGCCAAATTCCTGCTGACATATTTGCTGTATTTTCCATGTGATTTTATGATTTTTTTGGTTATTTCATCATGTAAGCACTAAAATGAAAATTTAAAAAAGTTAAAGGACTAAATAGCAAATTTTCATATATA
Source organism: Adansonia madagascariensis (assembly GCA_038381835.1). NCBI lineage: Eukaryota > Viridiplantae > Streptophyta > Magnoliopsida > Malvales > Malvaceae > Adansonia > Adansonia madagascariensis. The sequence goes on from JBBYHL010000021.1 coordinate 16,428,942, forward strand.
AGGGGTAAAACAGACATTTTACTGGTTTTAAAGATTCCTATTATTTCTATGGCCTTTCGTAGGGATATAAAAATTTTCAAAACTTTTCGTATTTGTTCGATCTTCAAAAGGATACGAAATGTAATTTTCAAAAATTTAAGGGCTTGATTGTAAATTTTGCATTTTAAGTAAAACTTAAACTTTTAGCTTTTCCGTTTAGACTAAATGCATCTACTTTTCATATTTTAGGCCATTTTAAGGTCTATTAGGGTTATAGGGATACTTTCATATCGAGAGTATACCCTAGGGGCATTTTGGTAATTTTGCTCATCGAGATACTTTTATGCCGAAGGTGAATATTTTAGGATTGGTTTAGCCTTTTAAGGTCATTTTAAGGTCTATTAGGGTTACGAAATACTTTCATGTCGAAAGTATACCTTAGGGGCATTTTGGTAATTTCACTTTATTGATATGCTTTTATGCTAATGGTGAATATTTAGGATTGGATTACTTTTCCAAGGTCATTTTAAGGTCCATTAGGGTTATCGGGATACTTTCATGTCAAAGGTATACCCTAGGGGTGTTTTGGTAATTTTGCTCACTAAGATGCTTTTACGCCAAAGGTGAATATTTTAGGATTGGTTTAGCCTTCTAAGGTCATTTTAAGGTTCATTAGGGTTACCAAGATACTTTCATGTTGAAGGTATACCCTACGGGCATTTTGATAATTTTGCTCATCGAGACGCTTTTACGCAAAAGGTAATGTTTTGGATTGGATTTGTTTTCTGAGGTAATTTTCATGTCTTCTAGGGTTACCGGGATACTTTTGCGTCGAGGGTATATCTTAATAGCATTTTGGTAATTTTGCTAGAATTGAGTCTTAGGTAGTCATCAGGATGCTTTTATGCCCAATATGTGCATTTAGTATACGTTCAACCTTCCACAATCATTTTCATGTCTTTTAGGATTACCAAGATATTTTCACGTTAATGGTATACCTTAGGGGCATTTTGATAATTTTGCATTAGAACCAAGTCTTATGTGATTACTAACATACTTTTATGTCAAAAGTACATATTAAGAATAAGTTCATCATATCAGGTCATTTCTAGGTCATAAATTATTTTTTTAATAATAAAATTATTTTTATAAATAAGGCAATATCTTCTAATTAAATTAATACGTAAAATTCCTACTAGAATATGTAAAAAATTATACGAATTATTTTAATAGCAAGATACCCTTTTCAAATAGGAAGTTAGGATTTTTCAATTTAAAAAAAAAATAAAACCTTTCGTATTTCGCATGGTTTTCTAGCGGGATATGATAGAGATTCATGTCCGCTTGGTTCCCTAAAAGAGGGTGAATAATTTTGTGATTTCAAAATGTAATAAAACCCGACTTTCCTTGAAATAATAAATTTGTTTAATAAAATATTACGAGAATTACAATAAAATATTGATTATTAAAATCGAATAAAAATCAAATTTATTTTAACACATTATTAATAAGGTACTAATTGTCAAGCAGCACGAGAAGGTCAATCCTTACTTAAAATATAAACTCCGGCAGGTGTCCAATCTCACCTGGACAAAACATATTGGTGGCGACTCCAAAAAAAATGGTTGTTTCATAATGACTATTCAAAAAAGTCGGGTGAGCAATTCATCTCGACAACTCAGTGCACAGGTACGAAAAATAAAGTATAATAATCATGATTTAGGCCCCTAGAAATAAAAGAAAATAATTATGTATAGATATTTATATAGAAACAATGGATACATTCGCCATTTCAAGTCAGGCTGGTCAGGATTCATGTCAGGGCCATGTTGTGACACTGGTAGAACTTGATTTATGACCGATCCATCATACCTTGGACCATATTCAAGAACGATGGGCAATGTTGCAAGTCGTGTTCTTGATCGCAGTGGCAACAAGATGTATCAACTGCATTTCTTCTTAGACTTTTGTTATCTGTTACTATTCTGATTTTCATAAAAGCCTGTCAGACCTTACTCATTGAGGTTTTGACTTCTGCCACACTTCTTTTAATTTGACAGCATTTTCCATCGATTATCGCATTCACTCTTGGTTTAACGTGATTTAAGAGTGGGTTGGCCCCCACATTGGGTCCAGGACCTTGCTCAATCTTGGTCACCTCTTTTTCTAGTAAATCCTACACCTTTCTTTTGAAAGAAGTGCAATTCTCAATAGAGTGGCCTTGTGCTCTCACGTGGTATTCACAATAAGCATTCTCATCTTACTATTTGGGATACGGTGGTAATCTTAGGTTCGTAAATACTATAGCCACTAGTTTGCCTACCAATAAGCAAGAGTAGATCTCTTTATAGGAGTAAGGGAGTGGTTTAAAATGCTCTTTTTCTCGGGATGCTTGTTGGTTATTCAAAGCTTACACATTGTACATATTATGGGGCTGTACATATTGGGCCACACTTTACATGGGATTGGTGCAAAGCTCATTATAGGAGTGAACCTGATAGCGTGGACTGGTTGCAGTGCTAATGAGTAAGGGTTAAGACCCGTATTCAATGTGCTTGGGAAATACATAGGTTGTGCTGGATGCAAACTTTGATTAAACCTAGCATGATTTTCATCTACAGCATTCACTTCCCTCTCTTTACCTTTATTTGTTGTCTTTTTTACTGATCCAGATGCTTCCCCGACAGATATCCCGTTGCTCTTTATGGCGTTCTCAATCATTTCACCTAATATGACCATATTAGTGAAATTTTTTGTGGCTCTTCCTACTAGCCTTTTGTAGTAAGGAGCTCGTAAGATGCCAACAAATATAACTGTCATTTCTTTTTCAGCTAGAGGAGGGTGCTTGAGCTGCCTTCACCCTCCATCTTTGAGCATACTGTCTAAAACTCTCAAAAGATTCCTCCATCTCGAGCATACTGTTTAAAACTCTTAGCAGATTTTTTCTCTATGTTTATGAGAGAAAGATGATCTGGAACCTAATCAAACACATGCTTACACTGTTCAAGGAATGCTCACACCAAGTCTGCCCATGTTTGAATTCTTACAGGATCAAGCCCTACGTACCATCAGAGGGTTAGCCCAGTCAGGTTATCCTGGAAGCAATGAATCAGTAGCTTCTCATTCTCTTTGTGTCCTACCATTTTATGACAGTACATGTGAAGATGGGCAGTAGGGTCAATAGTCCCGTTGTAATTTTCAAAATCGAGCACTTTAAACTTGGGTGGGATAACGAGGCTCAAAACTAGCCCTAATGACTTTGTATCTATGATTCCAAATTTGTTACTTTCTTCCATAAGTCAAAGGCGTTTCTCTAATAAGTGATACTTGTCCAAGTCCTCATCATTTTTTAAGGCCTCTTTGTTTTTTCTTTCTCCATGTGCTCATCGAGGTCTGCAACTATAGGCCTTGACAGTGAAGAGCCCACGCCTTAAAATCCTTGAATTAAGTGGGACACTATTGCAGGATTGATATAAATAAATGGTTGAGATGGTAGGATGTTTATTGCCAAAAGGTGTTGCCCATGCAGTGCCCCTTCTTGAGCATTGGTGGCCTTAGTACCACCATTCAAATTGCTTTCAGGGTGGGCTGATTCTTTCCCTATCTCGACTGTGCTTGTTTGCCCTTTTTCCTTTAACACATTAGACAGCAATTTAGTTAGCTCAGCAATATGTGCTTGAAGTTCCTTATTCTTATGGAGTGCCTGCTCTTGGGATTCTCTGTACATGAGTTGAAGTCTTTTGATGCGAACTTGGTGATCATTTTCCATCACTTTCTAATGATTACGATTGTTGTACCGATAGCTAACTGTAGATCATGTGTTTTGGACCACCTTCACTTTAAATTATTTTCGAATTAGGCCTTTATGGTATGTTCATGCATATGTTTGATGTAATGAGGATGAATGAATAAAAACCATGAAAGGATTAGGTTAATTATGCAAATGCAAAAAGGACAATTGGATAAAAGGATAGCTCCACCAATAGCATCTTTCACTAAAGCAACAAAATGTCTTAATTACATGTGATTACATTTGAAAATGCCTAACACAATTACATTGCTTGATTACATGGTCCAAGAAGTATAACAACTCTTGTTCATGGGCTCCGATGGGCAAGATATCATGTGTCAAGGATTGAACTACATCCACTATGTTCTCGACCTCCAAGTATGCTCTGTAAGATGGTGATGATAGTCCTAATGGTTTTGGAGTACGTGATCAACCATTTGGAGCCATTCTTGCCCCCGTTATTCGAAGGCTTTCACTATTACGTCAACTTGGTCTTAGCGAACTTAAAGAGAATGCTCTAAGTCTTGGATTCTGAGTGTCAGAACTCTATTTTCAGCCTGGTTTGCTCTTAAATCCTGGACTAGAGCCTCTAACTGTTCATTCCTCCTTCAATAAGTTGATGAAAGAGCCTGACCTCTAACATGCTTCTCTCTATTAGCCCTAGCAGCTTCTCTCCATTGGTGTAGTTCCTTCTCGATAGCAGTAATTTCTATCCTCCACTCGACCGATGGCTTTCCAAGCCTTCGGGACTTGCTTGCTTTGTTAAGGGCCATACAGTCTCCTTTCAAGCTCTCAAGATCCTACTTAAGATGGTTTTTCTCCTTGATAGCCCTGCTTATCTTGCCATCCCTGAGGTAGAGATCTATTTTCAATTGACTATTTTCCTCCTTTAATCAAGCAATATCCTTGGCAAAGGTCGCCTTTGCTTGTTCAAACTCTCGTTTAAGCATTTCAACCTCAAAGGGACATTCATCAACTAGCATTTGTGATGTCCCAATACTAGACAAGGGCTCAGTATCATTAATGCAATGGATCCTCCATTCATCATATCCTGGGTTCATACTACTCCCTCTCCAATATCTCTCCATATAGCGAGCTTGTTTCCATGCTTGAAAGGCTAGCTGGATTTTTGACTTGTAGTAGGGCTCACCATAATTGAAATCCCACAACTCTAAGTCTTGGACGAAGGGAATGAATTGATGGCATTGGAATTATCAAAGAACTAAAGAGAGGTGTAGCTAGTACTTTCCCATAATCCCATGAGCGGTACACAGCTGTAATCTCTGCATCAGTATACGACCGTTTGTGGGAAAAACTAAGAGGCCTTCCATGTTACCTCCTTACCCTTGAGGTTCCAAAATTTTTGGATCCATTGCTCATTAGATTTGTCTTAAGGCCATTCCTTCTTAAGTACCTTAGAAATGGGGCTAAAGCTGGGTAAAAAGTAGTGTGACATCCTACTTTCTTCTGGGCTAAAGTGACTGACAAGCCAAATGTGAAATAGCAGTGCACGTCTGATGAAATGGCCCATTCCTATTTTCTTACAAAAATTAAGAGCTCGAATAGTTTTGGCAAGGATGGCTGATGTGGGATCAATTTTGCAGCACAAGCAAGAAAAGACATCTACTACCATAGCTTCAACATAGCCTAATGTCTTTCGGAATACAACCAGACTATATATTGCTAAAGCGTAGATATCTTAGATATTTTAGATGTCAACGTAACTCATCATTGCTTCTCTCAAACTAGCCCATGAGATGCATTCACTGTTCCCTTTTGTTTTGATATGACTCTTAATCCAAGACTCTATTGCCTTGAGGATTTGAGCCAATCTTTTATTGAAAGTTGGAGGATTCAACGCTTTGCAGTATATCCTGTCGACCTTTGCCCTTTCAATGTTGAGTAATGCACTGTATTCATCAAACATAGGGACTAAGTCTTTATTATTAAAAGGGAAACATCAGTATGCTGGATTTCAAAACTGAGAGGCTGCTTACAACAAACTGACATCCAAACAAACTTGAAGTAGAAGAGCGATAACTCCATATCTCTTAGTGAATGATTCCCTTTCAATACTGTCCCAATTAGTCCATATGATCCTCAGATCTTGCCAATCACTTTGACGGTATCCTATCTTGATCCTTTCATATAATACTGAGGCATGCCTCGGTTTAAGGATGTCTCCATCTTCATGCTGTCGATGCTTTGACCATGCTTGAACTTCTTCAAAAGACTTTAGCTCTAAAGTGAACTGTTGCTCCATGACAGATGCCCCTTAGTGAACACTGTTCCATTATAGCCAATTATCCCATGATGATAGTAATTATGATGCATGGTCAAAAAGAAAAGCAAAAAGAGAATGAGTTAGTGACCAATATGAAATAATAGGCAAAAGGTAAGAAATGGAAGGAATCACAAAATTTTCCCCCAGAATAAATGGTACAACACCTAAGGGCAAATAAGATGATCATGAATGTTAAAGCCTTGAACAGGCAGCATACCAGCATGCCCATATTAAAATTGTCTCTTTGCGAAGTAACATGATACCTTGCAAGGATTAAGACTGACCATCTAAAAAGTGATGTTTGTTCATCACCACACATGCTAAGCCATTGTTTGGGCAGCATGATAACCTATCTTGGTCAGATATGACTATTTCAAGATGTCATTGCAGGTAATGGCATTCACTTGTACTGACCCACTTATAAAAAAGGATTTGTCGAACATAATAGCCTATCCTAAAAGAATGATCATGAAAATAAAAAGACAAATACGGGTGACAACATTCACCCATCATTGCCCATGTAACTAATGGTATGTAGGAGTAAAGATAAGAAATGTTTCCCTCAGTGGTCCTTTGGGTTATTTTAGCAACCTCCAGTATGGCTTAACATGGTTTAGCTTGTAGGGTTCACTACATGGGTTTTAAATTGATGCCTATTTCGGTATCTGAATCATTCCTCCATCCGGTAAGAACAACCGAGGCATCCTGATCCTAGGCCTATCGTTGGTTTGGCAGAACGGGTTTGATCTAGTGGATGTATTTCCCTACGCAAGTGTGGAAGGGTACTCACAAGAGACATAGGTAGTTTACATCTCGTAAGGTCTTGCCATGCCTATGCAGAGGGTTACTCACCAAGACGGATGGCTCACTTCCTCCTAATAATTAGGATACTAACCACACCATGGTGTATGGTGGGAATCTAGTTCAAATGCAAGTGCAAGATGTGTGTCGAGGAAACAATTAAACCTTTTTGTTTCACTCCTATATTACCATATTTATTCAAATCAATATTTATTTAAGCACGAATAATCCCTAACAATCACAGGAAAAAAACATAAACAATAGAGATTAGTAGGCAAAAAATAAAAGAGAAGTATATTCAAATAATTATGGAGATCGAAAATTGAAAACTGAGTGGGAAATAGCTAGTTATAGGCCTAATTCTCTATAGTCCCCAGTGGAGTCGCCAAGCTGCTGCCACGTGCCTATCCTTTAAAAGTTTGGACGATCTGAAAGGCATAGCGCGCTCAACTTAAGAATAAATGATGGTTGGTTGTGGTCTAGCCTTTGAGATATCCCTTGATTAGGATTTGGATTAGGCATGACAATATGAAGGGGTAGGGACCGTCAGACAAGTTGCTCATCCAACATGACCCTGATAGCCACCATGAAGTGGCCATAAACTTGGAGTCACCACCGATTATTTTAGGCAAAGCAAGATCGGATGCCTATTGAAAATAATATCATGAGTTATGAAGCTTGAAACACTGATTTCAAGATCTGCAAAGTCCAGAGATTCGTTGGTTGGGCTCGAGAGTTGGTTACGTGCAGGGAAGGACTAGCATCACCACAACGCCCGAAATCGGTACCTACTAACTATATCTCACTTTGGTCTCAGTTAAATCGTTCCATTTGGTCTCTATTTAGATATAATCCTCTTTAATACATGAAGTTTTGGAAAATGTGAATCTAGGGTTTTTTATTAAGAAAAATTAGATCAACTATGCACCTTAAAGATGTGAGGAACATAGGGATTGTTTTATGAAAACGATATCCAGATTGGATTTTAAAAATTAGACATTTTGTATTAGGCACTGTAGAGATACCAACACGAAACATCGCCTCGTAAATTTCATTAGAAAATGAATTTTAAATATGAATACACAATAACACAACAAAAGAAAACAAGTTAGTGAGGCAAAAAATAAGAAATATAATATCATAAACAAGCAATCACAAATAAAAGAACATAAAAAAAGAGGGGCAATCAAAATGTATCTCATAATTGCCTTTGATTATTAAAGAGTAACCCGGATGACAATTTTAGAGACCGATCTGGATTCGATGGAATTTTGAACAATAAAGACAATTTTTATCAGAACAGTTTGAGATATCTGAAAAAGGGAAAATTTTAAGTTTTTTAGGTAAAAGCGGGGTTGGAGTATCCCCTTGGAGAAGTGGGGTTGGAGTGTCCCCTAAAATAGAGTTATGAAAATAGTTAGGAATAAAGAAAAAAATTTTCCTTTTTTTTTAAAAAACAGGGTTGGAGTATCGCCTCAAAGTAGTGGGGTTGGAGTATCTCCAAAGTTAGGAAAACATTTAGGAACAATGAGAAAATTTAAACTTTGATTAAAAATAGGGTTAGAGTACCCCCTTTAAGCAGTGGAGTTGGAGTATCACCACTAGCGAAATTTTTAATATGAATTATATTTTAACCTTGATCCAAGTCAAAAGGGGTTGGTGTTGTGAAGGAGACTAAACAGGTGCATTTCAAAACATTCGAACATCTCGATAAAAGGAGATTCAAAAATTAGGTTAAAAATAGGGGGCAACATCGTGTCATTTCCATTTCCAGATTTTTTTTCTTTTTAGTGTATCTGAAAACTTCAGAGGGTAAAAGAGATACTGTTGGAAAGGTAACTCAACAAGGTTTAATATAAAAATATTCCAAAAATTCTAGAAAATCACTTTCTAGGCGGAATTAATTTTCGAAGTTAGGTTCGTCTCAGCTCTGGTAACATGTAAAATTGAAAGGGCATGATGGATTTCACAAAATCATTCTAGGCTTATCCAGGATCATTATCATGGATACTGAAAGGGAATTTTGTGAACTTTTTAGGAAAAATGCCTGGAAATTTCATACAAATCATTTGATGGGCCGAAATGGCCCAAACAGAATGTTACACGCTGGTTTTAGGGGTTTTAGATAGCAAAGGTTCGAAAAATCATAACTCCCATGCCTAGGATGATCCGAGGGCAAATAAGATAATGTTAGAAAGGTAATTCGATGCCTTTTAAAGGAAAATATTAGAAAAATAAAAAAATATTTTATGGTTTGAAAAATGATTTTTCAAGTTCAGACATAATGTTGCCAGAGCCAAAACATAAGGATAATTCGATGTTTCAATTTTTGGAATATAGATTCAAGTCTAGAACATTCGAATGTCCATGATAGAAAGTAACACAGGCTTCACAAGTTCATTCCATAATCCCAGAGTAGTTTGGGACGATGGAACAACCCATTGACCATGTCACCAAAAGGAGCACGAGGCTCAAGTTCAAGGATTAATACTAAAAAGGATTTTTTTTCTTTGAAAAATGAACTTATTTCACCATGAATCCAAATCTGAAATGTTGATTTGCCTCCAAGATTGGGAGACCAATTTGATAAAAACATTAAGTCCATGGTATTCTTCATCTATTAAAGGTAACATGAACTTAACTTGGGAAAGTTTCTAAAAATCAGTTTTGTAAGAGACAAGCAAGCATTTTAATGGAGATATCATGAACAAAATATTGCACATACAAAGATAACATGGATTAAACATGCAAACAAGCAAAGATTACATTTTTACATGGAAGTGGGTGACATAGATGCAAGAAGATGACAAATAGGGTGTATAGAGCTGATATAAACATGCTTATACAAAGGAATGGATGTTGGAGTTGTCAAGATAGCATTTTTATTTCACGAGCCTCCTTAAAACATAAACAAAAAATTTGAACATACCTAAGACACATTAAGGTGACCATTTAAATGTGAAATGGATATGTGAATATGGAAGGAACATGGCAAAAGGTGTATGAAAAGAGGCTATATGATGATGAAAATAAAGCATGGTGAGTTTATATATCTAACAAAATCAAGGTGTCAAGAGGGTCATCAAGATCCTAGGACTACCACAACCAAGGCAACAAAAATGTATGGAAGTATTAGAAGGGTCATGGCAACATGAAGGGTTCACTAAAATGAAATGGATGATCAAAATAGAAAATATATGGAACAAGGTAAAAAAAATATAACAACAAAAGCTTGAAGTTTCCTTCTATTTAAAGCAGTAGCTTTAAGCTCTGTCACTTCCCTTTTTTTGCTATTGTTTAGCAAGAAAAGGGTGAAAGAAAGGAGCTTTTTGGTAATGTGGTTGCTGATAGGGTGTTTTGAGGATGAAAATATGTGAAAGGTTGAGTTTTTGAAGGTGTTCTATTGGTGGTTTTAGGGAGCTACGGGAATGAAGGTTGGTTAAGGGTAAAAGGCAATGGAAAAGTGTTTTAGCAAGTTTTTAAGGCTAAAGTGGCCGGAGGATTTGTGGGGATGGCTAAGGAGTTTTTCTAGGATTGCTGGAAAGCTTCTTTGATAACTAAAAGAGTTTTTTCTGAGATAGCTGGTTCTTTTTTTTTTTTTTGGCTCAGCCCCTCCTTTTAGAAGACAATGCAAAGGGCATTTCTGATTTTTTCCTTCTACACCAGGGGACATCTCCAGCTACCATGCTCAGTTGACTCTCTTCTTATTGGTTCTACCATGCTGAGCAAGGATGCAGAAAGGTTGTGAAAGCCTGCAACTGGAGATATGCCTACCACACATTCTTTATCCCATATATCATATGAAAATGACCTTTGTTATTAATTGTTTGGGCTCCAAAATTTTGCTTGAATCCGTTAATGAACCCATAATTAAGGTTTGCAATGTTTTATGATAGTTCCTTGGTGCAAAACATGTTTAAATCAGGCTTTCGAAGGCTAAAAAGTGGCTCAAACTAGGGAAAACTGCCTTAATGTATCGATATAAAACATGTTGTATCGATACACAAGGTACTTTTACTCCTGAGTATCGATACAATGAGCTGTGTATCGATACTAAGAGCAAAAATTGTTTCTAGTCTCGAGACTTAGAGGCCTTTATCGATACTTCATGGATTTGTATCGATACTAATGCTTGTGTATCGATACATTTTGTCGAAAATCAAAACTTTAGCTATTGCCAAAGTCTGTATCAATACAAACATACCAAGTATTAATACCACACCTTGGGTATTGATCCCAAACCCTCTTGTATCGATGCTACATTTGAAAATTCAAGTTTTTTTGCACCGTAAAGGCCTCGTATCAATACTTGTGCCCCAATATAACTTGTACGTACCTGTGACTTCTTGATTTACCTCAACTTGGTCACAAACAATGGGAAATTGATTTGTGTATTCATTTGAATAACCTTGGTGACACCATGAAAAGTGGCCTTTGATGCCTCGTTTTTACATTTTCTTTAATATGGCCCATAGGCATTTTAGACCTTCCTAAAAAAAATTTTTTTGCCTAGCGCCATGTTGCCTAATAGTGCCTAGCGACATAGCGCCTGCCAGTCGTCCCCCAATTTTTATTTTTTTTATTTTATTATCTTTTACCTAACTCCTAGGATGCCAAAAACTGGTCCGGACAAAATGAAGTGTCTACAAGTAGGGTTTATTTAATTAATAAGAAAAGCTTAAGATTACAATATCCCTTAACACTTTATTTAAATCTTGTTTACCCTCTTAACTTGATTAATGACAATAAGTTATTAAACCTAGAGTTCTATTTATTTATAAGCATTTTCTAATGGTCTTTTAAAAATTTTTCTTTTAACCAATTTACTATATTCCTATGCAAATTGAATTAAAAGAAACTCATTAAGCTTAGACCTATTTTGTTATATATGACATGCTCATATATTCCTATCTAACTTGCAGGTTAATTCATCATAATAAATGAATATGAAACATGTCATTCAATCCAGGTCTAAACACACAATTCCTTTTCTTAAGTTATTAGGGTTACCAAATCAAACTAATTGGTGATCAAGCAATTAGAAGCACTAAAAACATGATTGAACAAACAATTCAAATATCATTGATATCAAGAAAAGAGGTTCAACTAATCTAAAATATATGTTGAGTTTCTTTACAACCCTAAAAGAATAAAATTTAGCTCATATTAATTAAATAAAACACAAAACACTAGAGTTTTACTATCATAAATATTACAATAAAGAGATTAAGGAAAAGAGAAAATTAAGAGCTATTAGGTCTTGGTCTTCAAGCTTCTTTAATCCCTTCTCAAATTACAAAGCCTTGACTCTTCTCTTCAGAAAACTATAGAAAAGTAAAAGCTATATATTATCTATAGCCTCATCTAATTCTAATCCTAAGAGTCCTATATACAACCAAAACCCTAGTAAGGAGAAACTTGGCAAGCAAGTAACTTGTGTAGTTTATTTTAGAAGTTGCCAAACTAGATCCATTTTGCTTCTTGATTAAGTTATTCCACCTTGAAAACTTCTTCCGGCTTTGGCCCTACAAAAATATAAAAAATACTAAGTAACTATATAATTTAAATATAAATATAAATATAAATAAATAAATAAAACTAATTTAAAAGCAACTAAGAATAAATAAAATCTAAATAAAAATCTTTAAGACTTACCTAATTTTAATGCCCATAATGAAATTAAATAACTTTATTTTATAGAGTTATAATATTCTCTTATTTAAAATAGTCAATGAGATGACTTTCGTACGTTGGAAACTATTGAAGGACTATTTTAACTCGAGGATATTACCTCACATTTTATTAAAACATATATTATAATCAATAAAAGCACATACTCAATCTTTTTAGCATAATATCATGAAATTGGCTCTAAAAGACATGTAACAACACAAAAATTCTCATATGAACTTAGAGGCTCAGTTTAGGTTAGTTTTGATTGAAAGTACAAAACTAACACTAATAGACTCAATTTTGGTTGATTTTAATGGAAAGAACAAAACTAATCCTAAAAGACTAAAACATATGAAATTACTAAATGGTCCCTAGATTATGGAAAAATATCTAAATGACCCTGAAATGCATGAAAATTACAAAATGTCCCTATATTATGAAAAACAACTAAATGACCCTAAAATGCATGAAATTGTAAAATTATCCCTAGATTATGGAAAATAACCTCAATGACCTTACAATGCATGAAAATTGCAAAACTGTCACTAGATTATGGAAAATGATCTAAATAGCCCTAAAATGTGATAAAATGGTCTCTAAATTATGGAAAATAACCAACATGAACTTGAAATGGATGACAATTGCAAAATGGTCCCTAATATGCATGAAACATTGCATGAAAATTACAAATGGTCCCTGATATGCATGAAACATTGTATGAAAATTGCAAAATACTCCCTAAAGCTTAGGCCACTCTAAAATGTACCAAAAAAATCTTTTTCTTCCAAAAAATGTAATAATGGTGCCATACATGATTTTTATGCACACAAAGACCTCATCAACATGAATATAGATGGATCCATTACATGCATGGAGATATCAACATCACCACAATATTTTCATGAAAATAGCATGGACATGATATTCATGAACATAAGATATGCAAATGACATGAAATTTAAGCAACATATATAATATGAAATATGGATAACATGAAGAATCAAACTAATGTTAAAACAAAAGAGATTACCTAATTAAAACCATTAAAAACTAAGTAAAGTTAGTGTAAAACATTTTAAAACAAATTTTCTTAATGCAAGTTTGATTTTTATGAAACTTTAAACAAAAATCGCTAAAGAAAACAAAAATATAACATCTGAAGACCATAGCTAAAGATTTGGCCATTACTTGGTTATTACACCTTGGCATAAATCATCAACTAGGCATGGCTTAGGATCCTCAAGCTCACACAGAAAGGAAGAAAAGATGCAAAATAAAGATAGAAATCAAGAGAAGAACAACCTCAATGTTGATCTTGAAAAATTCCCTTTTTCTTTTGTTTTTCTCTTATTTTTTTCAACTATTGCCAATGTTGATGAAAACCAACCTCTTCCTCTGTTATGAGTGTTCAAGAGGGTTTAAAACCTCTCTTGGCTAATAACTCACCATCCTCATGCACTTTCACTTCCTTTTTAACACCTCATGCTACCTTGCTTGTAAAAAAACTATCTAAAACCTTAGGTGCTCTAATCAAAGGGCTGAAACCTTCTAAATGGGGTATGGAGTTAGGTAGTGGACAATCTCATATGTATATCCCTAAAAAGACCCACCTTTTTAAGGTAGCCATATCTCTAGCCCATGTAAGAGAGCTTTTAACTCTAACTCAAAATAGCATTCCATTGCATTTAAACAAAACTAGCCTTAAAATTATTAGAAAATAATAGACTACATGCCATTTGGTTCCCAATATAATTGGAGAATTAATTCCATCGATATCAAGTCCATTTAAGTTCTAATGGGTTAAGCTAAATGAGTCATTTACAAGCTGATATTCAGTTCATTTTGGAGTAAATATATTATTAAATCATCCTTTACATGATAGTGAATTGGTCCTAGGTCATTTAGGGTGATTAGAAAGGTGAAATAGCATCAAATTCAAGTTAAATAACTTTTTATACTCAAATTTTCATGTAGTATCGATACATTGGAGGCCAATGTTTCGACACATCATGGACTGCATTGATAAAATGGCATCCCTGAAGCAAAGATGGAGTTTTGCCCAATGAATTACAATGATGTATACATGTAAATTGCATAAAAAGGCCTTTAGTCCCTAGGCATTGTAAACCTTCTAATTAGGTCCTTGGATATTGAAAATTGATCAGGGAAGAAAAAAAGTACTTTTCATCATAGGTCTTAAACCAAGCATAGCTGGTTTGAAAAGGGGCCCAAATAGAATTAGGTGTCTATTATCTCCAAATTTTCTATTATATTTTCAATAAGAAATTTGTGTACAACATCTGATATGAGTATGTTTAATTTTTTATAAGCTTTTTCATGTATTTTTGAATTATATTTTCATACCATATCTAAATACACCTCAAATACAAATGTTAAACACAAATATTCCAAAAAAGGATAGAGCCGAATAACACCATACCAAACCATTTCTTTGTCCCATGAATACACGCACCCATCCCTTGTAAATTTCATTCATTATAAAGCACTTAATCAAAAATCTTCCAAGTAAAATTTTTTCGTCATATTAGAATATAGATTAGAGAAACAGTAATACAAATGATAAATGCCATAGTATCGGCTTCACCAATGACAACTGATATGTATAAAAGGAAAGGTACTTATACAATGTAATAAATAAAACCGAAGTTGATATTGAATAGACGAAGTAATCTAAATCTTATTTGAATTTTTTCGAGCATTAAATTATGCAAATTAAGAAATGGAAAGGAGAAAAGTTAAGGCAAATTTAGTAAGAAATTTTGGAGGCTTTGAAATTGGGCGAGAGTAAAAGAAGAGAGTTAATTTTGCTTGAAAAGCTACATGACTTTATGCGATTATTAAATTATGTGATTGAATTTGTTCTCAAAGTCAAGTGACATTAATTTATCAAAAAAAATATTAAAAAATAATATATATATATATATTATATATATCAATAGGGAGTATTTGTGTTTTTTTATTTTTAAATTAAATTCTATATATGTTACTTTGTTTGGACTACCCACTCATTTTATTTTAAAAAATAACTACCTACTTTAGAAAAAAATTATTTACTTTCTTTTACATATTAATCTCTTTTCAAATATATATTTTTAAAATATTATTTTTTTATCTACTTGAAGGACGTACCGAATTTTAGTAGTTATTAAGTTAATTAGGAAGTTTAATAGTCCTTTACTATTATAATAATTAAAGAATAAATGAAATAATTTTGAATTAAATTAAAAATAAGTACGATTAGAAAATTTTAATTAAAAATTAATTAAAAGTAATTAAATTTTAATAAAAATTAAAATCTGAAAAATTTCATTCTCATCTAAATTTATTTTTTAAATAAATAATAATATGTATTTTACAACCACAAAATCATGAGAATTATAAGTATTACTGTGAAGATAGCAATTTTTTTTTTACTAAATAAATAATTTGACGATAATGATAGCTTCTAGCCCACCATCTCAATTTTGTAATTCTTTTAAGGAAAGAATGAGTGGAAATCTGTATGTTATCTGTCATCCTCAATGACATATCACAAATATTTGGTAATCCCAATGTTATATCAATACATGATTACTCTTCCACTTTATCAACCAAATCCAACCCACCAACCTTTGCATATTTTCCATTGAATCCAGTAGTTTTAAACTATCTTTTATGGTACACGGTAAGTTGATTTTTTTTGTTTTTTGATAATATCATTTTCAAAAAAAATAAATAAATAAATAAATCATAGTTAAATGTGATGATACTTGTAAAATTGTTTTTGAAAATAATTTTGTTCTTGTTGAGTAGTGTATTTACGTAAACAAATATTTGAAATATATATATATAAAATAAAATTTTTTTAATAGAAGGAGTAGTTAGTTACGAAAGTTTTGGAAAGTTGGTGGATTTTTTATTACGTAATTGATGTGCGAGGTTTATTTTATTTTTTAAAATTATTGAATTAAGTTTTTAATGCATTTTTATTTATCGATATTATTATATTAATTTATTTTTATTTTAATGACTAAGTTAATTTTTAGTTAACTCATGAAACTAATTCAGTTATTCTATTTATTAATAGTATTAATAGTATAGATATTATACAATTTTATGCTACTATAATATGTATTGTTGAGTTCAGTGTAATGAGTGAAGTAAAATCAATTCAATTAATAAAATTATTAAATAAATAAAATATTAATAATAAATATAAAATAAAAGAATCTTGCTTTTTTTATGATTTTTAATATTTTTCTTAAAAAAATAACTAACACTCCTGAAAAAACTAACATCTTATACTCTAAAAAAACTACCCACATTATTCTTTTAAAAATAAAACTCTAAAAAAATTTAAATGTGATAAAAAATGTGATTTGGTATACAAAATAATACAAAGAGGATATAAATAAATAAACATACTAAAATTAATATAATAAAGATTATTAACATATTAAATTTATATAAATATTAAAATTTGACATATTTATATAAAATGTGAATTTTTTAATTTATTTTTAAAATAAGTAATAAATTAAAAATATTGCCAGTTAATGATATTTATACCCCTATTTTATGTGTTCTTGAAATGAAATTAATTAACCTTGTATGTAAATTTATTAACTGGATTAATATGACTTATCTTATAATAATAAATTTAATTATTTTTTATAATAATATAAATATAATATTTTTAAATTATATTTTAAATGTAAAAGTACATGATGTTTCCTCTTCAAACCTAGAGATTGGGTCTGGGTTCATTTGCGTAAGGAGAGGTTTTTTGCTCAAAGGAAATCTAAGTTGCAGCCTAGAGGAGATGGACCTTTTCAAGTGTTGGAAAGGATCAATGACAATGCCTAAAAGCTAGATTTGTCAAGTAACTATGGTAATGTGATTGCTACCTTTAATGTCGTTGATTTCTCTTTGTATGATGTAGGTGATTCGATGATGAATCCTTTCGAGGAAGGAGGGAATGATGGAGACTAACTTGCACAAACACCTATTTCCAACCATTTTTATGATCTTTTGCGAGGAATTAGAGGTCTAATGACTAGTGCAAAGACTAAACATATGGAGTAAGCTTTGCAAGAACTAATCATAGAAATGCAAGCAAAAGAGGCTGTTAAGATAAATCAAATGCATTGCTTAGATTGATCACTTTTTTACATTATGTTGATGCTGAAAAAAGATGAAGAATAAAGCTTGGAACACAATTCGCATGTCCAAGATGAATGGAGCCCAATTTGCAATTATTCATGAGCCTATAGTTTAAGATTTCAGATTTTTTATTTTTTAATAAGAATTTGACTTTTCAATTTTAATTTGTTTAAATAATTCCTAATCAGATTATGATAAGGAATAAACTTTTCCTCATTATTGTGTTTAGGATTTTAAGTTGTTTAGATAAATTCTAATTAGACGGGATAAGAAACAAACTTTTCCTTATTGGTTAGGATTGTCTTTGTTTAATTAGGACTCTACAAATTTTAAGCCTATATAAGACTGCCTCATTCATGTAATTCAACAGATTTGAATAGAAAAAATATATCTTAAAAGTTTCTTCATTTTGTCAGAACTTATTCTTTGTTCTTTAAACAAGAAATCAAATTAATCTTATCAAAGTAACTTATGGCAATTTTGATTTTAATCAGTAAGTTTGATTACGATCAAATTCTATTTGTTTGACTTTGAAGACAATCTTAGAGTTTTAATTTCAACTAATCGAGTTTTAAATTGTGTTTTCTGCCTAAAGTTCACATTAGTACATAAATTAAAAGCAGAAAACTAATGCCACCACTAAAAAATAAAAAAATAATAAAAAATAAAAAGATTTTATTTTGTTTGATTTTTGAGAACAGTCCAAGCCGTTACCGAAGTGGACACAAGGAGACAATACACCGTGGTCTGTAGGCTTAAACTACGCCGTTTTTTTGGTGCTCTCTTTTGTTTACTTCCACGACACTTTCCTTCTTTATTTTATAGTCTTCTCTTCTCTTCAAATTTCTTCTCTCGACATTCAACAAATGATTTTTTCTTTATTTGTATTTTCTCATTAAACAAATACAATTTTTTTCCTTCCTGTATAAATTTCAGGTGATTTAATTTATAATTTTGTTATGATTTTATTTTTATTCATTAATATTTGTGCTCTTTTATTTGTTCAAGATTGGATCTACGCTTTGCAATTTGAATTTCCAAGGATTTTCAAATAAATCTTGTTAAACTATTATTCGTTCAGGTTTTTGGTTTCTTATTTGTCTGTTAGCTGTTTGGTTGTGGCTGAGAAAATCGAATAGCTACTGTTTTGATCTGTACACGGAAATTCAAATTCAAATTCAAATTCAAATTCAAATCAAGTTGATATTCCTCATTGGCAACAGTGCAATTTCTTTTGGGAAGTAAATATGATTGCCTTATGGAAGAACTATTGATATTCTCCTTTTATAATAGAGAGAAAAATCGGTTGCTTCCAATTTCGGAGAATTTCTTGGTTTGATTTGTCTTGTATCAAGTAAAGATGGTGTTGCTGATAAGAAAAATGGATATCCATAGTATTTAGATTCGTATTTGATGATGTTAGATTCGTGATTGAATTTTAAGTCTGAAGCAGTAAAATTATTCCCCCTTGTTTGGTTTCTGTTGACTTGTTTAGATTGAAGCTTTTCTAAAAGTCTTTTGGGTGAATCTACCCAGTTGTAGGATCTGATTGTTGATTGGTTCTCACCCACACTTGTATTTGCAGTTTGCGGCATACTGGATTGATGTGCTATGCAGATATCACGTACAGCTCTTCTGCAAAGAAGAGCTTTTGATGGGGCTATTTCTGGAAGAAGCCGCTCCTCCAAGGTTTCTCTGTCTTTAGTTTTTGTTTTGTGGGGGCTTCTCTTCCTCTTCAGCTTGTGGCTTTGTCATGGTGATGGTTATAGAGGTAACCTTTCAATTCTCTTCCTCTTCCTCTTCCTCTTCTTCTTCAACTTAATTGTGATCATCTCCGAAATTGTTATTGTTCTTTGTCGTGTCAGTGCGGTCAGTCTTGTATTAGATTTCTTGTTCAGTTGGATTGTGTACCTCCACCTCTTTCATACATAATTATCGTGCTTCAATCGAGCCATTCTTTAATGTTTTTGGCTCACCACGATGGATCACATAGATTTGCAGCTATTACTCTTAGATTAATCTTTGCTTGATTTGAAAGTGCAACACTTCATCTTGCTACTTTCTATACTATTTTAAGTTTGTAATTAGTCTTCAGATCAGCTGGATCAGTGGTCATTTCTTATGTTATTCTTTTGTTTGCTTTCATGTTGCTTAGTAATTATAGCAAAAATCTGACTCGAGTTGGATCAGTTTTGGGAGAATAAAGGAGTGGGTTTGAAAAGGTTGTCAATGAGAATGACTTTATATCTTTACCATTGAACAGCTGAATTCAAAAGTGTAAGAAAGTGATGATAATATTCTGATACAATTCCGCTAATAATAGGTCAGTTAAGTAATGCGCCAAATATGTGAAGTATGTAATCTATATGAATAAAAGTTAAGCAATGTTGCACCAAACTAGTTTCATTGGGGACGTGAAGTAACGTAATACTTAAAAGGGGGAAGAGTAAGAAGTAAATTTGGCATGCTTCCCCTGTTCTATTTTTGAGTTTTCCCATGTTGAAAATTCAGACCGTCAAGTTGATATTATCTATGCTAGTTCTTTTGTTTTATTTGAGTGTCTCTTTTATCTCTTTTTTTAGTCTGTCTGTAGTGAGCTTGTTGACTCCTTTTAGAAAAAAATTTATGGACAAATCTTGAAGGTAGTTCTTATTCCAAATGACTTATCTGGAAGAGGAAAGAAGTTTTCAGCTATTACGCTTCCGTTGAACTTTCTTAATCTATATCCTGAATCGGTATTAACCTTTTACTTAGAGCTGAAATGTTTATTATAATTGTCTTTGTCATGGAACTTTGCTATTTTATCAAGGTTGCATCTCTCTGAACCATTAAATGCTTCATCATTTAGTTTGCGTAGTTGAAATTTGGCGAGGATTTTTAGTATTGACAATTTTGAATATCTTGCATAAGTAAGGGTTGAATCTCTAGCAGTTATTTTCTCCTGGACTGTTTGCCTTTAATGATGTTTTCCTTGTACTAGTACATATGTTCACCGTTCAAGTTATATTCCTGAAATTCTGCTTGAGACTCTGAGTCGTACTTGCCATGAAAAGAAAATGTCATTCTTTTTTCTGTATGTACTGTTTGTGTAATCTTTAGTTGCTGGAAAGCTTTTGCATGTCTTCTTAGTAGCAATTCTGTTATTTTATTTAATATAGGTGGATCTGTAGTCCTTGGCTTATCAACATGGGATGAAGCTAGGATGAGGCACAATGAACATTCTGATTCTCCTGGTCAATGTTTGGCGGACGAATCTGGCTCTTTGTCTTCTCATCATGATGGTTTTTGTATAAATGGTGCTGAGACCACATCTCTTCATTCTGAATCACCTGCAAGTGCAGAAGCTAACAAAAATCATGCCTCTACTTTTGAGCAACTTGATGCTGATAATTCTGTCGCAGGTATAAAATCTGAAAACAGCTTTGCGAAGTCTGATAGACTGTCCCATGCTGTGCCCCTTGGTCTTGACGAATTCAAGAGTCGAGCATTCATTTCTAAAAGTAGATCGGGTACCGATCAGGCAGGAGTAATACATAGATTGGAGCCAGGGGGTAAAGAATACAATTATGCTTCGGCTTCAAAAGGAGCGAAGGTTCTAGGATATAACAAGGAAGCAAAGGGTG
Source organism: Adansonia madagascariensis (assembly GCA_038381835.1). Taxonomy (NCBI): domain Eukaryota; kingdom Viridiplantae; phylum Streptophyta; class Magnoliopsida; order Malvales; family Malvaceae; genus Adansonia; species Adansonia madagascariensis. Next base: position 16,450,255 of record JBBYHL010000021.1, read on the forward strand.
CCTCTAATATCTTAGGGAGAGACAAGGACAAGTACCTACGGAATCCCTGTTCTGCAGAAGAGAAATTCGTTATTATAGAACTTTCAGAAGAAACTTTAGTAGACACTATTCAAATAGCAAATTTTGAGCATTACTCTTCTAATTTGAAAGAATTTGAGTTGCTTGGAAGTTTGGTTTTTCCGACAGATGCTTGGATTAAGCTTGGGAACTTTACTGCAGCCAATGTGAAGCTTGCTCAGAGATTTGTTCTTCAGGAACCAAAATGGGTGAGGTATTTGAAGTTAAACCTTCTGAGCCATTATGGTTCCGAATTTTATTGTACGCTGAGTGTTGTTGAAGTATATGGAGTAGATGCAGTGGAGAGAATGTTGGAGGATCTGATCTCGGTTCAGGATAATCTGTTTGCTTCTGAGGATGGAGTACGTGATCAGAAACAGATGCCTTCACAACTGGATTCCACTCATCGCGATGATATTCATCAAAATTCGTACAAGGAATTGGGATCTGAGCCTTCTGTGGAAAACTCAAATGTGCAATTTGATGTTGCTAGTAATATTGGTTCCAATCCAGTGGAAGAAATTCGTCCTCAACAAGTTGGCCGAGTGCCTGGAGACAGTGTTCTAAAAATTTTGATGCAGAAAGTGCGAGCTTTAGACATAAATTTATCTGTTTTGGAGCGGTATTTAGAAGAATTGAATTCCAAGTATGGCAATATCTTTAAAGAATTCGACAGAGATATAGCAGAAAAAGATAAACTTCTAGAGAAAATTAAATTAAATATAAAAGATCTCCTTGACAGCCAGAATATCATTGTATGACTCTTAGCTGATTCAATAATAGTTTTTTTTTTTTTTTAATTTTATTTTTTATTTTAATTCAGGTGTATTTCATTGTAATCATTTGGTGTTTCCTATTATCAGGCTAAAGATGTTGCTGATATTGCTTCCTGGAAATCTCTGGTTTCTGTACAGCTGGATACTTTAGTCAGAGACAATGCTGATCTCAGGTCAGTTCTATCCGTTAGTGATTAATTTGCTCTGATTTCATTATAATGTAGGAAAATGGTCACGAAATAAAAAGTTTTTCCATCAATCTCTTGTTGATCCCATAAATTAAATCTGTTTTGTGGGATTTTGGTGGTTGGTTTTATTTATGCATGACTGATGATAATTGGCATTAATTTTCAGATTGAAAGTTGAAAAAGTTAGGGAGAAGCAGATATCGATGGAGAATAAGAGCATTGCAGTATTTGTTGTAACCTTAGTATTTGGATTGATTGCATTTGTGAGGCTATTGGTAGATATGTTGTTGAGCATTTACATGTCATTTAGCGTTCAAAGAGTGGAGAAGCCATGGAAATTTTGTTCCTCTACCTCTTCCTGGCTCTTCTTGCTTTGCAGTTGTAGCTTAATCTTTTTTATATTATCCATTTAAATATATATATGCTTTATGCTGCATTTACATTTGGAATTTCGAATTGCCTTTTTTTTTTAAACCGAATGTATGCCTGAGCTTTGCAACGGCTTTATAATTTTACTTAAACTTTTTAGAATTATTGAATTGATTGTAATTTTAAAATCTCAAGTACTTAAATTGAGTTAGTAATTTTTCATATATATATATATATATATATATTTGTGAAATTTTATTTTGAAAAATTATAATTAATGTTGTTGGACTGAAGTTTTATCAGAACTACCTATTTCTAAATGGTTTTTTATTTATTAAGTGATATTTTTTTTTGAAAAACCAAAAACAAATTTCAAGTTTATGTAAGGTCCAAAAAGTTCAATTTTTAAGTGAAATGATCAAGTCGACCCCTTGTTATCAATCCCCATACTTTCTACATGCTTCAGCTTTTGTCCCAGTGTATTGGTGGAGTTGGTATGATTGACCTCCTCCCTTGGTTTAACAATTTATGATTTTGATAGTACCGTTAAAGGATCAATTTCTTGCCAGCAAAGGTCGATTCCCTACTGTAGAATTTGAAAAATGTGATCATGTCTTGTTTGGTTTTGATGGTTCAATCCATTCCTATCCATTCTCAAGGGCTATATCAATAATTTGGGTTACAGATGCCTCCAAGAGCGAGCGGCACCAAGTAATTAAGATCTGAATAAAGAAATTCCCCGTTTTCAAGGCTTTTAAGTGTCCTTGCTTGCTTTCCTTACTTGTTTTAATTAATTTGATTATCTCTCTATATTTCTCTCTTCTAGTACCTAGATCTAGCAAACACGGACTTATTATCTCTCTATAATATCACAAAGGGTCTTTTGTGCCTACACTTAAAATTTTCTGTTGGTATTTAAAGTTTTTTTTAATAAATTATTGTAATACCAATTGTTGACTTATATATCCAATGATAACTTGATGTGTGGCATCACATAATGATATCATGTGTATTAACGATTAAGCATAAATATTTAAATTTTTTTATTTTGATGACATGTGGCATTACATAATAATGTCATGTGTATACATCATTATGTGATGACATGTGGCATCATATAATAATGTCATATGTATTAACAATAAAGCATAAGTATTTAAATTTTAAAAAATAAAAAATTTGAAAAAAATATTTTTTATTTTTTCTTTTTCTCTCCCTTCTCATCTCTCTCTTGATTTTTTTCTTGTTTTGTGTCGAATCTAACTAGTATTGGCAAGGTCCGAAAAGGAAGGCTAGAAAAAACACTAGTAAGTGGAAATCAGCTTGATACCAAGTTGGAACTTGCACCAAATCCAGCCTATTTCAAGTCATTCCCAACATGTTTCATGCCAATTCGGTCTACCAATGGCAGGTTTGGCTGGTAGTTGGCCAAATACAACTTGAAAATGGTGGATGAGGAGGAAATTGCGTGTGGGGTAAAGTTCAATTCAGCTAGATTCGAAAAAAGCCAACTAAAATTTTAAATTTTGGATTAAATAGTTCGAGTTATTTAGAACAACTTGAAAAATTAGTTTGAGTTATTTAGTTTAGCTCAAATTTTAATTGCACTATTCGAGTTATTCGAATATCCGAATAATAAAAAATGAAACAATGTCATTTTAGATTAGGGTTTAAATTTAACCCATTTACCAATTTACCCTTCCGACTTTAATTATTGCCTTGCATCCTTTCCCTCTTTCCGTTAGAGACCCTTGCCAACAGCCCGACATTGCCTAAGGTGAGTCTTAAGCAGGGGTCTTTGTTTATATTTCAAATCCTTTCTTCCACTTTATCCCTTGCTTCACTTCTTTTTCTTTTATTTTACAACTACTGGCTCCTTGAAATTTGAAATCAAATTTTAGCCTCCTTGAAACTTTGCCTAAGGTTCAATTTTTTAAAATTCTTTTAAGCTCCTAAAGTTCAATTTAATCTATACCATTTTTTTTCAAAAAGCTCAGTGCATTTTTAAAGACTACTATTTTTTTTTTTCTTTTAATGGATTCAAAATTTGGGATTTTATGTTTTTGAGTTGAGAATAAGATGAGATGCTAAATACCCAAATGAGAATTAATGGTGTCTAGATGGGAAGTGGACTGCTTTAAGCATGACATGCTGATTTTTAGTATATTGAAGTAAATAAATAGGTATTTGGATTACAGAAGTTGCATGAACATGTGGTTTGGATGCTAAATTGGTATAAATCAATGCTTTTTAAGTTGCAATATATTTCTAAGTATATTTTTTGTTAGGATAGCATTTGTTTAAGTTTAATGTGATTAAATTGCTATTTGGCCTTAACGTAATTTGACTTATAAGAGTAAGATTTACAGATTTGCTATGTAAATAGAAAATGCATTTTATTAGACATTGCCTCTGTATTTGGCATAATTTGACTTATGCCTCCATTCCTTCATCTCTCGACCCACAACCTAGCATGGAACAATTTGATGGAAATGTTGCACTCATAGTTTTTCTAAGTTGTAAAAGAATTTGTAACAGAATTTTTTCCGATGGAAATGTTGCACTCTTGGTAGTTTCTTTAAGTTGTAAGAATTTCTAATGGATGCTATAATTTTTTTTAACAAGTTTTGAGTGTGAGAAAAATTATTTTAACTTGAATAAATTTATTAGATTTGACTCAACTCAAATTTCTTTTCACTCGACTTAATTTGGTAAAATTTTAAATTAAGTTTGGTTCACAAAATAATACTAGTATGTAGGGGATAGAAATGAAGCAAGAAAGAAAAAAATTAATAAAATATTTTAGTGATAAAGAAATATTTACTTTCATGTTGTAATTTTTGTACTTTTTAAAAATAAAATTTTCTTTTTCGCTTTTTTAAAAGTCAAATATTATTTTTTAAAAATCATTTTAAAACTTATTTATATCTTTAAAAAAAAATTCTGTATTTTATTTTTTTGGAAATTATATTTATAAATAATTTTTTTCTTCTCAATTTTTTAAATTTGAAATTTTAATTTTTTTAAAAAATTCAAATTATTTATATTTTTAAAAATTAATGTCCTATTTCATCACTAGATTGGTCATTGCCATGTCATTAACTTCGTTAACGATATTAATGTCACAACATAATTAGAATACGAATCCTGATCAGCCCAACTTAAAAGACAGTGTGTACCCTTCTTTCTTATATATATATATATATATATATATATA
>JBBYHL010000021.1:16461738-16490786 GCA_038381835.1 Adansonia madagascariensis
ATCTAACCTTTTTTAGCTGAGATATAAGTGGTCTATTTATACCAGCATTTTGGAGCCAATTTATAGGTGTTTTTGGTCATTTCTCAAGGGGGACAAAGTGGTGTCAGCTTGGTGGCTACAGAGTGGCTGTAGGGAGCAACTTGCTACCAATGTGATGGACATAGTGTGGCTAGTTTAAATGCTGAAATGATTTTCTAGCAAATAGGGTGGCGATGGTGATTTTAGTTAACAAACTAGGGAATAGGGAGATCATGTGACATTGACCTTTTTTATCTAATTTAGACTTTAAAAAAATGTTTTGATTAATTCAAAAGTCTAAATTCGTAATTTGACATGGGTTTTGATCTTTTTCTGATGCAAAGAAATGAGTTAAAATTGAGTTTTTGATCAATGGTGGATGAGTCAAAAATGCTCGAACCGTGAAAAATTAGCCCGGTTGCTAAAAAAATTAGCTCGGACAAAATAAGGTATCTACACACACTTTTGGAGAACTAAAAGAACACGAAGATTTTTATTGTTCTCTTTCATACTTCATTGGAGAGCTGGTGGAATACTAAAGGTTTCAAAAATCAAAATATCTTTTGAACCCTGGTGGAAAATTGGTGGAATATAAAAGGTTTTATTTTTTAAAATTTATAGAGAATCTTGATTTTCATATTTTTAAAAGGATATCTTGTTATTAAAATAATCCGTAGAACCCTTTTCATATGCTGGAAGAAATTTTACACGTTATTTTAATGTCAGAGACATTGCCTTAATTTACAAAAATTTTATTTTTTAAAGTAAATATTAATGATTATCCTAAGATTTAGATTAGACAAAGTGTACTAAACTCGACTCTAAGGATTCTAACGACCAATTTGTCATTTAAAGTACACCTTCGATGTAGAAGTATTCTGGTAACCCTAAAGGACTAGGTTCTAAAAGAAACTACTGAAATGCCACTAAGGAGTATCTTTGACATATAAGTATCCAGATACTGTAAAGATTCTAAAACTTTATAAGCAAATGAATCTATCCCCACTATACACCTTTGATATAAAAGTATCCTAGTGATCACATAGGACTTGGTTCTAACACAAATTATTAAAATGTCCCTAAAGTCTACCTTTGACATAAAAATATCTAAGTAAGCTTAAGGACTCGACAACTCTATGAAAAGATGAACCTATCCCCATTATACATCTTTGACATAAAAGTATCCCTGAGACCATAAAAGATTCAATTCTAATATAAAATACTAAAATACCCTTAAGGTTTACCTTCGACATATACATATCCCAGTAACCTACAGGGGCTGGATGACATCATAAACAAATGAAGCTACTCCTATTGTACACCTTTGACCTATAATTATCTCGGTTGTCACATAGGACTTGGTTCTAAAAAAATTACTAAAATACCCTTAAATTTTCCCTTTGACTTATAAGTATCCAGATAACCTAAAGGGTTAGATGACATTATAAACAAACGAACCTACTCCTACTATACACCTTTAACCTATAAGTATCACAGTGATCACGTAGGACTTAGTTTCAAAGAAATTACAAAAATACTCCTATGGTGTACTTTTGACCTATAAATATCCCGGTAATCTAAAGGATTCACAAATGACAATTATACCCTCCATAGGTAATTTTGACATAAAAATGACCCAAAATGCACAAATTGCCCTTAAACTTTTCAAAATTACATTTCATACGCTAGCAAAAAACTGGAAGATACGAAAATGTTCAATAATTTTTGCATCCCCATGAAAAACCATAGCAATGTTATAAATATTTTAAGATGTCAAAAATATCATATTAACTCTAAAATGTAAAGTTTTTCTAAATGATCCCTAAAATTTTCTAACTTTGGAATTTAGTCCCTATACAAAACGTAATCATAATTAAACACAAAATTCATCTAAAAATTTATGGAAAATCATACCAAAGATCATAAAATAAATTTAGCCAAGTACCGATGGCCTTAGAATAAAAATTTTGTAATTTTTTCAAATAAATCCTTAAACTTTCAAAAATTACAAAATAGCCAAAAAATTATGGAAAATGCATAAAACATATTCATACATATTAGAATAAACATGAAAGCACTTTCACAAGTATACACAAGCAATTAGCCAAGCATGAATGGCCTTGAAATAAAATTTTTTCCATGTTCACAATTTAGTCCCTACATAATAGAAAATCATAAATTAGCAAAAAAACATACCATGAAATATCACAAAAACCACACCAAAAATCATGAAAATGATTCGACCAAACACTTATAGCCACAAAGTAATTTTTTTCACCTTTTGCAAATTGTCCTTAAGCTTTCTAAAATTACAAAATGGTCCTAAAATTGTATAAAATGAATACAACAGATTAAAATATGTTAAACTAAGAATAAAAACACTTCTAAGGCTATCTACAAAGTTCAATCAAACTTAAATAGCCAAAGAAAACTTTTTTTTGTAAGTTAGACCCTATATTTTATATAATTACAAAATAAGCTAAATAAAATAAAACATCACAAAATCATCAAAATCAAATTAAACAAAGCTTAGAATAAACCTTCCAAAGCTTTCAAAAATTTGAAAAAAAATTATTTTCTAGCCCCTAAAACTTCTAACCTTACAAAATAGTCCTAACTATAAAAAAAATCAAAAAAATGAATTAAATCCAAAGCCGTACATGGTTTGACTAGCATAATTTTTCAACCAAAAACAATATTTCATCACATATTTGCATCAAAATCAACATATATACATATCATAATTTTTGCTAAACTAAAATATGCATAAAGTCAACATAAATAGTGAATAAATAAACATAAATCAACAAAATACCATTAAGTAAAAGAACCCAAAAAATAAATACATAAAAGTAATAATATTTCTACAAAAAATGAATGAAAATAACAAAACAAAAATTTTTGAATAAGAGTTTGCCTTAAAAACTTGAAAATCCAATGAACTTTTTTCCCTTTTTTCCTTCTTTTCCTCCAAAAGCTTGAAATGAAGAAATCCAACCTTTGTTATTTATAGGGGATGAAGGATAACAAGATGGTGGAGATTCCACCAATTTTTACAACTTTCTTTATTTTATTTTAGATTTTTTTATTTTTATTAATTTAAATTTGATCTAAATTAATTATATTCGTCTTTTAGTAGATGATGTCATGCATGGCATCATCAAGGTCTAGAGAATTTTGAAAGATATATAATATTACATATTATACCATAAATATTAGTTAAAAAGAGTAAATTATAAAAATTAAAAATTATATACTTGAAATAAAATTTTCTATTATCAATTTAATTTAATATAATAATAAAAATAATTTTTATATACAATAAAAATATTAAAATTAGCAAACTTATAAAATTTTATGAGAAAAAACCCTTACAGGAATTATTGTTATATATAAAAAAATGTAAACTCATAAAATAAATTGAATTATTACAAACTGAATTAATATGAATTCAATAATAATATTTGAAAAATTTTAGAAATTATGAACTCAGAAAAATCCTTTCAAAAAAATTTATGAAGTAGAAAACTCTGTATTTTAAAAACAGAAAAATTATGAAAGAAAATGCAAAACTCATAAAATAAAATAAATGTTTCAAAAGTGATTTAATATGAATTAAACAACAATATTTGAAGAATTTTAAAAAATATAAATGGAGAAAAATCTTTCTAAAAAAATTTACGAAGTAGAAAACTTTATATCTTGAAAACAAGAGAATTCTAAAAAAATGAAAAACTCATAAAATAAATTAAACTTAAAAAAATGATTTAATTTAATTAAATAATAATATTTGCAAAATTTTAAAAATTATAAACTAAGAATTTTTTTGAAAAAATTTACGGAATAGAATATTTTATATTTTGAAAATAGGAAAATTTTGAAAAATATATTCAAATTTTATAAAAATAAACTTTATTCTACACCTTAATCAAAATATTAAATTAGAAAAATAAAAATGAAAATCTAAAATTCAAAACAATTTTTATCGAAATATTTTACGAGTATGAGATCCATGATATTGTAAAAAATTCAAATTTAAGTCTTAAAGTTGACAACTTAATACTTTGTGGTAAAAAATAATAGTATGAGTTTTTCCTTGAATATTTCTGATTTTTCAGAGTGCATATCAGTATAAATATCACAGTGTTATTGATAAAAATATACGATAGTCAACTTCCCAAATTTAACAAAAAATTCTTAAAAAATTCTTAAAATGAGAAATTTGACTGTAATAGCATCCGCAAAAATAAGTTTCGAAATTTCACAGGTATAAAGTTAAAAAGCTAATTTCTTACTTTGATGTTGTCTTTTTTATATGAGATTTGTTATGCACGACTCTTGAAATGGCGCTAATTTTGTCACGTACACCTACGATCATTTAAGCACAATTAAATAGGCCTTGAAAACGTCTAGTTCACCTTAAGGAATTTTACCCTTACGAAGTGGCCGCTAGATCCTTGATCTCGATATTTTTGGACTGTCGAGAAAGAGGCTGGGACAAAATTAAGTATCTACATTAGGACTAACAGAAAAGGCAGCCTAAATGAAACTAAGTGTTTATAATTAATTCCTAATACCACATTGATACCTGGTTTGATAGTTCAAGTGCTACATCAGACTTTTTTAAAGTAAAGGTAACACATTTAAAAAAAAGTATCTTATAGGGGCCATTTATGATGTTATCCCTTCTATTTATTTGTAAAAGCCTTTCTATTCAAAGGGCAATTGTGAGTCAATAGGTAAGATATCCTCAAGAGAGATCTACTTTGAGGATTGGATAGAATACTTAAAGAGGTTAGAGGTTGCCATGTTAGCCTTAAAAGATAAGGATTGTAAATATTGTAACTTAGCCTAGATGATATAATTTGTAAGGTTTTACAATAATTAGTGGATTGGGAAATTTTTGGTGAGAAAGCCAAGGGACAAAACATAGGTGCCTTGTAGAGAAGGTACAATCATTTATGTGCTTTGAATTTTATATATTTCTCATATTTAATGAAAATTGCATTTTTGGAAAAAATTTAGAGACAATCCAATTCATCCCCTCTTGGATATCTATATATACTAGAATTAACAATTGATATCATAGCTTTACTCTCATTTTGAAGTCTAACAACCTTAAGAAAGATCCTTTTATAGCTCAAAAGATGTTTCAAGTTTATTAGAAAGTCCTCAAAGCTCCCAAGTTTGAGAAGTATAAGTTTTGGCAACTGAAGATAAGAATGAGGGTATTCATAATGACTCATGATATTAGAGCTTGGTATATGATAGAAGAAGGTTTTTGAACTTTTTAAAGATGCAAATCACATAAAGTAGATGCTAGAAGATACAAAGGCTAAGTGTTTGACCCCAAAATTTTCACTCGTTTAGCATTGCATTTATGTTGAAAAGCAATGTTTGACCTTAAGAACATACTAACAGCAATGCTAAACAAGTTTTAGTCATGTAAGAGTCAGCAAAACTAAGTTTAGCAAATTAAGATTTGATCAAAGTACAAAGCAAATATAAACAATCAAAATATAATCCTCCTAAAAATTATTTTGTTTGCAAATAAATTAATCAAAATTTCAAGAACTCATACAAGGGATGAAATTTCATAATTCTTGAAATTATAATTGTTGAAATCCCCAACAATAAATTCCTTAGCTTGATTTTTGTGTACTTAAAGGCTAGGTTGTCTCAATCCAAATTCGTTCAATCCTTTAACTTCCAATTGTGATCCACAGAAGTGATTAAGAATACCTTCTCGATGATGAAATGGAATCATTGCCATGATCTATGCTAATAGCTAAGATTTCATGAGCCTAGGCGAAAACTTTAAGATAAGGAGAAAATGAAAAAGTAATTTTGTTTCTCTCTTATTAAGTTGTGGTACCTTAGGAAAACAAGAAGTCTAGATTTCAAACTTTGTATAACCACACTATAATGGCCAACAAGTATTGGTATAAATACTCAAGGCTATAATGCAACTCTTATATTATTTGCACTTAAATCTTTTCACTTAATTAAATCATTTAATTAAGCCATTATTAATAAATTGTAAATTTAATTAATTAGGTTCATTCTAATTTAATTCATTAGTATCATATTAATTGTGTGCAACCCTTAGCTCTTAACAAGTTGGCAATAAATATAAATTATTTTGATTCATATTTGCACACCAAGGATGGCATCTAGCAATGCAAGCACCCAATTGTTAAGATAAGACAACATGGTTTTGATTAATGTTCATCAAATATCTTGGGAGAGAAGGCATGGTTCAGTGTCTATTTCTAACTCTTTTTATATTAGTCTTACAACTTCTTTAATAACTCCCATAACCATATTGTAAGGGGCAACAAGCATTGATAAAGTTTTCAAGGCTATAACAGAACTTTTATATCATTTTCGCTCAAGTCTTTCCATTTAATTATCATTTAATTAAGTCATTATTAATAAATTATAAATTTAATCAATTAGATTCTTTTTGATTCAATTCTTTAGTATTCATTTTAATGTATATGACCAATTAGGCTCCTAACAAGTTGGCAATAAATATAAATTAAAATGGTCCATACTTATACATTAAGAATAGCATCTAGCACTGCATCATGACCACCTAATTGTTAAGATAAATTAACATGGTTTTGACCAACTTTCATAAAATATCTCAGAGGAAAGAAGCCATGGTTTGTTGTAGTCGTAAAGCTTCTTTGATAACTCCTATAATTGCCTTAGCTAATAACTTCGATGAGTTAATCATAAGTTAAAAACAAGCAAGATATATCCCTTTTGATTCATGATGAGTGATGAATCTTCTTTGAATCACTACTTATATATTTTCGTTTGCTTCATGCCATAGCCAAAATCACTTACCACAAGAATGTCCTCTTAGAACCTGTTCAGGTGAAATCAAAGCATGATGATTACTTACAAGATAACTTAGTGTCACAGGTTATACAGATTATTTGCATTAGTGATATACGTAAGTATTTTCATAGCCACTTAAATGAGATACTAAATGAAATTCTCATAGCAGTCTCATTCAATGAACTTGCTCATCTTAACAAACATCCATTTGATATCCCCAAGTATTTTTATACTTTAGCCTATGAGGTCGATTGCATGCTTCATAAGATGAAGGCTTAGCATATGTTTTTTTTTTTTATACTTTGTCAATACTTTATCTTGACAACACTATGATCATAAAAATGATTGACCTGCAGAGCGTATACTAATAACACGGATACTTGATCCCTTTTCATCATCATCACCCACCTTTAAATGTTCTAGGCTGAGATTTGTTATTTTCTCAATTTTGGCTTAGCTTGGGATGAAATCATATACGGTTGATATTGCATACCCACAATGTGGGTGAAAATGAAGTGACGATTAAGTTAAAAATGTTAAAATAAATTTACTTAATGATATATATAATTTTTTTTTTTGTAAAAGAAGAAATTATTTGATTATGTCAACAATTAATATAAAAATTTTTGAGTTCAATATTTGAAAATTTTTTATTATTAAAAGATTAACGTAAACATGTGAAAAAAATATAAATTCATTGACCGCATGCATATATGCTGTTAAAGCATTAAACATAAACTAATTTAATATTAGTAATAAGTTCGTAATCAACTTAAATATGAACATAATAAAGAAGTAAAAATAAATATGATATGATATGATATTAGCTTAACATAAATTAAGTAAAGTGTTAGTGTGAAATTTAAATTAATTAGCTTTCTTAAAATGTTAGTATATAATAAAATTAATGGTAAAAAAACATAATTTATCAAAAAAAAAAAATATATATATTTTTTAAAGAGAGAATACTGTAACTGAATCTCATGAATAGTTACCGGGTTTTCTTAGAAGAAAAATATAATTTTACGCAAATGAATAAATTGTTGAGATTGAAAAGCATTAAATTACGTGAAATCTAACATAAAATGGAAATTACGGCAATCAATTTACCGTAAAAAATTTTGACTCATGTCTTATGAAAATCATGGATGATATGATATTTTTGTGATATAATAAGTTTGCAGCACATAAAATATAAAAATCTTTTTTATTTTTATATTAAAAGTTGCAATTATCTGATCGGAGTACAAAATTATCCACACATTAAATTAAATTAAATTAAAATATATTAAAAGCATCTTTGGATATTTAAAGTAATAATGATAATAATAACAATAATATAATAATAATAATAATAATAATAATATAATGAGGTAATTTTTGTGTTTTTATTTGTATTATTTTATTTTTATCCACCAGTTAAAACAAGGTTCAAAAAAAACGGGAGAGAGAAAAGGAGTTGAAATGGAAATTCATTTCAAAACGCGAAAGAAAAGAGAGAGAAAGACCTTGGACGCTGCACCTTTCCTCTCTTTTTCGAATCTCTGATTCTTGCTGTTGCAGTTGCTGTCGCAGAGGTCTGTACCTCAGACATCCTGATTTTGCTTGGATCTGTCGTCGTTGATTGCCCTCCTTTCTGCTCTGATTGATTTTCACTTATAAATCGATTAGATCTTAGGTTTTAACAAATGGAGGCTATCGAGGACTTGTCACAGCTTTCAGACTCCATGAGGCAAGCGGCGGCGTTGCTCGCCGACGAAGATGTTGACGAAAACTCAACTTCCAGGAGGTCTTCTACTTTCCTCAACGTCGTTGCTCTTGGCAATGTTGTAAGTCCATATTTTAAGTAATTTTTTTATTTTCTTTTTTGATTAATCTATTTTCAACTTACTAATCTGTTTACAGTAAATTGTTTGTCTCTATTTACTTTATCTGTAGATTGGATTGAGTTTGACTTGTGTGTGTGTTCAATTTGTTTCAGTTTTAGCTTTGTTTCTGTAGCATGCTGGCAGAGTAGATCCTTCAATCTGGGGGTTTTGTGGGTTTTTATTTCTATGGAATTGCATTCGATTATTTACGGATTTCGTATTATTAAGTTTGCTGGGGAATCTAAGCTATAGAGAAGAAACCTTTTGCAGATTTGTCCTTTTCTCTTAAGTTGGAAACAGGTCTGAGCAAGAAAAAACCACCTGTGCCTTGTTAAAGAAACTTGAATGTCATACTTGGTCTTATTTAAAAAATTCGTTTGGAATTCAAATTACTGAATTTTCATTCTAAACGACATGTTTGCTAGTAAGACAGCTTATGTTAGGAATTTTAGTGCAACGTTGTGGTATCACTTTTCTTTCAATTTGTTTCCATATTTATATGTTGGCCTTGATTTTTTTTCTCCTATCTCCTCTTCTTTTTTGGTTGAAAAATTGCTTAGGGGTCTGGGAAATCTGCAGTTTTAAACAGTTTAATTGGACACCCTATTCTGGTAAGTCGGTATGCTCAAGTTTTTTATTTTCTTTTCCTTGGATATTGTTTTGTTGCTGGTTGAGCTGAATAAAACTGCTCATTTTGTTCCTAAGTTTTTCTTTTCTTTCTTACCCAGCCAACTGGTGAAAATGGTGCTACCAGGGCTCCTATTAGCATTGATTTACAGAAGGATGGTTCTTTAAGCAGCAAATCAATTATTCTGCAAATCGACAACAAATCACAACAAGTTTCTGCAAGTTAGTATCTATGTTCAAGGCTCATAATTTTACAATTACAAACATACATAAACTCATAGGTATTTGCTTTTAAGTTTTGGTAATATGACTGTGGGCCATATCAGAAATATCTTCCGAGGACCCTCATGATATTAATAACCTGCCCTGGGGCTTTAGGATTGCTGCTGAAAAGGTTGAATTCTGAAGAGAACATCTTGGAAGGGTTTGATGATGAGTAAGATGCCTTAGGAAGGTTTATCTAAACCAATTTGCATTAGTTAATAGGCTACAACATGAATCTAGAGCCGTAGTAAACCTCAAACCAGCTGATGATCACACCATGCAACTGTTTCACATCTCACCAGGATGGAATATACATAGTTAACTTGTATCAGACATCTATTTGTGGTATTGCTTGAATTTTGCTGTTGTTCTACAGGTGCGTTGCGGCATTCTTTACAAGATAGGTTAAGTAAGAGTTCCTCAGGAAAGAACCGAGATGAGATATATCTTAAGCTGCGGACTAGTACAGGTTGGTGCTGTATATTAGATATGTTTTTTATTTTATTATTTTTTTAAAAAAATAATTTTACCCGTTCTTAAGCAGAAAAGATGAGTTTCAAAAGCTTGTCTCGTTTATGTTTTGAATGCTATGTTGCTCCGACTCTTCATTTTTCTTAAAGTATCCGTGTTCGACGCCCAATTCTGACGCTTATTCGGGTGTGGCTATGATAATATGACTCTCGAAGGACCCTCCAAATACATGAAAAAACTTAGAAAAAATTGAATATACCTATGGTAGACACGTACCTTTATATGATGCCCACATCTAAGTTCGAGTAACATAATTTGAATGATTTGATTTTAAAGATTGCTCACAAGTTTTATGCTGGTATAATGAAATTATCTTTTAAATGCATGGAAATTTTAGGAATTTCAGGATGACGAGAGGACATCTATGTATGATAAACTGATTGGATGGGATTATTTATAATGTCTGTGTATAAAAATGCTCTTTGTGCGTGAGTGATTCCTTAGAAATGTGAATATTCTTCACAAATTGAGGTAGATTTATTTATGTAAAATACTATCCTGTGAATTATTCTTGCCTTCAATTCAAGCCTTGTGAAGCAGCTAAATGTCTTAGACACATGTTGTTTGAGTTTAGCTCTCTTAAGTGGAAAACATTTTGCAAAAACATTAACTTTATGATAGAGATGCTGAATTGTGAGTTGTAATGGGGGTTAACTCTGTGAAGCTTCAAATTTCTTCGATTACAAGGCTGTTGACAGTGACTACTTGAAGACTGAATTTCTGCTGCTTCTGTGAATTTCCATTTAGTTCATTCATTTGATTCCATGCTACCAGCTTACACCAGATAACTTCTGTTCTTTGCTACAATGCCTTTAATCTGACATGACTTTTTTCCTCAGCACCTCCCCTGAAATTAATTGACTTGCCTGGACTGGATCAGCGGATTATGGATGAATCAATGGTAAGCGTTGGTTAATGATTTAAGACCTCCGTTTCACTTACAGGTGTATGTAGCTCAGTATTGTATTCTAGTTTTGGTGGATACCGGTTTTTGTTCTTGTGATGGTGTTCTTTTATTCTCAGTTTATAGGTATTTGGTCTGAGTTGCTATTGTATGGTAAATGAAATGGTATTTAATATAATTTTGGCAATGGCTTTTGCATAGGTTAGTGATTATGCTGAGCGTAATGATGCCATTTTATTAGTTATTATTCCTGCGGCCCAAGCACCTGAAATTTCTTCATCACGAGCGCTCCGCCTTGCCAAAGAGTATGATGGAGAAGGTAAAGGAACATTTTTTTGTTGTTTTTATTTATTTGTTTTATCTTTGATAAAGGCTGAATTAGTTCATTATGTGGACAACTTTTCGTCTATTCTTCTTATCCTTCATTTGTGTTCCCTCTACCTTTATTCTTTCCAACAGTTGTCTTTAACAGTCAACCTTTATTCTTTCCAGCAGTTGTCTTTAATGATCAAATGGAAATTTTCTGGTTAATAATAGGTACTAGAACCATTGGCGTAATTAGCAAAATAGACCAAGCTGCCTCTGAGCAAAAAGCACTTGCTGCTGTTCAGGCTCTCCTTTTAAATCAGGGACCACCAAAAACAGCTGATATCCAATGGGTTGCCTTAATTGGTCAATCAGTTTCAATAGCTTCTGCGCAGTCTGGATCAGAGAACTCTTTAGAAACAGCTTGGAGAGCAGAGAGTGAAAGCCTCAAATCCATACTAACTGGAGCTCCTCAGAGCAAGCTAGGAAGAATAGCTTTGGTTGATGCTCTTGCACAGCAGATTCGTAAGCGAATGAAAGTCCGGCTTCCAAACCTCCTCTCTGGGTATACAGTCTCTGCTTGCTTTCACACATCTCTATGGTCTTCTATGCTACATAAATGCTGTAAATGCCTTTTTGTCTGTCTTATTTGGTTTTCACTTCTTTTAGACAAGCACCTGTCAAAGCTTAATCAATAATTCTTTATGGAAATTTATTGGGTAAATCTTCATTTCTCTAGTTGATTAGCCCTGCAAATTACCTCTACGTTTGATATGTATGGTATACTTTGAAGTTGCTCATAACCAAAGTTCTAAATATGGTGTCAGCAAACATGTTTAGACCCTTAGGTTGTAGATATATTGATGGTTGTATGGATGAATGCTAAAAATTCAGTTCGAAGAAAGATGGAATATAACAAAATTTAACTCATAATCTCCATCAAAATATTATTGGAAAACATATAAAGTTACAGTACTAAAACTGTTTGGTACATATGTCATACCATTTGAGACTACACAAGAAGGCATGCTTTGTGTTAGAAAGTTAATTATTTGTGCCTTCACTATATTTGTATTCTAAATATTTTTTGTTACTGTCATTTGGCAGTCATTTAGTAGAATATATGTGACATTCTACTTTTCCTACATTTTTGGGATATATCATCAATATATGATATCTATCAGCAATAAATTGTCAAAGTTGCTATGATAAAATGGATATTTTAGGTTTTCTTAGTATATCTTTAAAAGTCTTCAATATTTTTGAATATCTTCATAAAATGCCAAAGAGATATAAAAGCAGGATTATATATGGCCTTCCATGCATACATGGCATGACCCATACTCTTTATCAGGTAACATAACTGAATCTACCTGCCATGATGTTCAGAATGCCATAAATGAAATTAATTATTCCTCAACGAGGACAACTTATTGTTGATGCATGTCATCAATATTTACTCTTCCAAGGATGGAACTGTTTTTCGTCCCTAGTTACTCACTTTCTTACCGTTAATTCTTTTGTGTCAATGCAGGTTACAAGGGAAGTCCCAGATTGTTCAGGATGAGTTGGTAAGGCTTGGTGAGCAGATGGTCCAGAGTGCTGAGGGTACAAGGGCTCTTGCCTTGGAACTTTGTCGTGAATTTGAGGATAAATTTCTGCAACACATTACAACTGGTGAGGTGAGTGATAAATTTATTGAAACTAATTGTTAAAGAACAAATAACTGCAATAGGAAGACGACATACTACGGGTTCTCTCATTATGGAGTAGTATTTCCTCTGCTGGGGTGTGGACAACTTCTTTGAAACTCTTTCTGGGGAAATATTAAGGACCCTGATATCGAATAGTGTAATTCCTGTTCATTATGGTAGAGCCTTTCCATAATATGGATGGATTAGCTACCTCTGGTATCCATAACGTGGGTGAATTAGCTCCCTCCATTATTAAATGAGCCAAGAAGCTCTTTAAGTCGATTGAGAGGTCTGAACACCATTGATGAAAGAGTATTTGAAGTTTGGAAGTTATGCTTAAGATAGCTTTCATAGCTATTCGAATTTTTCCTTTAGGGAGTAGTGAGTTGAATGGAGTGGAGGATGGTTAGCTAGGTGTACCTACACTTACAATGCTCCTATATTTGTTTTCACGTGCCTTGCACAATGTAAATGTTTAATATGGTTGCAATTCAGCAATATAATGAATAAAGAATTATGAGCCAAGTAAGTCATTTTCTAATGGTGATTCAATGTAATTAGAATTCTTAGCCGTGCAGTAGTTAAATCTTATTACTATTAGTTTAGGATTATAAATGAAAATTAAAATAAAATAGAAATAAAATGATCATTTAGCAATCAAATCAAGATATATGCTCTTTTCTCTCATTTAAAAAAATTTTTCAAACATTCGTATTTTTATACATATTATTATTTTTGGTACGTATGTTACTTGTGAATATTTTTTATCTAATTTTAGAAAATAACTGTATATCGAATGTAGAGTCGCATGTTGTACAAATAATTTAAGATAATAAAGTGCATTGTAGTAACATGTAATGTTTGTCTCATTTGCAAAATATCTTAGATTAACCTAAGTTTAATAGCTTATGCTTTTAACATTAATATAAAATTAGAACTCTGAAAATGATTGTACATTTTAATTCTTTTCTATTTATCAAATAAATCCATTTAATGAGAAGTCATTCAATGAAATTGGATAAATCTTATTAGTTTTTATAATAAAATTTGTTTAAAATGACATTTTTTTTATTTATCAAATGAACCATTTAATGAAAGTCTTTCATGAAATTAGAATCCTTAACTATAATCTGAATAAATCTTATTATTATTATTTTAATATAAAATATTTAAAATGATAATTTAGAAATATAATGAACAGTTGGTTTTCGCCAATCAAAAGTTTTATACACCTTATTTTTGATTTTTATATATGCATAGATAGGATTTCAAAGCAGCTGCCGGATGATGAGCTTCCTAAAATAAGGATTTTTAATAGCAATTTCCATCACATCCATGGAAAATTGTCATATACTAGTGATCTGGAAGCCTGTACTCTATTTTGTCAGCATCAATTGTGGGCAAGTAAACTTCGCTTGTGGGTGCCAATGTTTAATTAGCTAAGATGTGCATGTACAGCAGAATTTTGTGGAGCTATTATTCAGCTCATTGTTTTATTATTTTTTTCTTTCTGTCTGTGCGTCCAAAAAATTCACATAGTTTCAAAATTACCAACTGGAATAAGAATCTTTTCTTGCAGGGTACTGGCTGGAAAATTGTTGCTAGTTTTGAGGGGAATTTTCCAAGTAGGATCAAGCAACTTCCTATAGACAGACATTTTGATATCAATAATGTCAAACGGGTATGTTTTTTCCTAGTCTTTCTAGCAATTCTTTGCCTATTCAGTATATTCTGTTGATTTTCGCGATTTTTTTTTTCCTGTTCTCTGACTTTCTATGTTTATTTTGCCAGATTGTGTTAGAAGCTGATGGTTACCAGCCATATTTGATATCCCCTGAAAAGGGCTTGAGATCTCTAATAAAAGGGGTGTTGGAGCTTGCCAAAGAACCAGCACGTCTTTGTGTTGATGAGGTAAGTCTAATGTTAGTGTTCTTCCTTTCACATCCATTCTACCTTGAATTTGAAAATTATGGCCATTTTCAATCCTTTATGCATCATATAAAAGGCTTCCAGCAATTTTCCCTTCTCAGGGATAATGTAGAATGTTATTTTGTACATTTTAGAGTTAGCCTAGAACCTTTTAATGTGTCCGAGTTGTTACCCTTTCTCTAATGTTGCTGCATTAGTGCACGGTTGTACTGTGTGCTCTTCTGTTCTAGAATTGCTTTACATTTTCTTGTGCGTCGAGTTCTCTTCCTTTGTTATAGTTTTTCTTTATTCCTCACCTGAATAAGAAGTATTATCAGTTACGTTAATTTGAATGAATATAAATTTAATAATTCTCCTTATAACTCATTTATTGGCAGACTTTAGCTTTACCATGTGTTTTCTATATTGATTGCTGTGTGGGTTCTATTGTGTACTAAACAGGTACACCGTGTCCTAATAGATATAGTTTCTGCTGCTGCAAATGCTACACCTGGTTTGGGAAGGTACCCTCCATTCAAGAGAGAGGTATTATATCTTAAAATTGTCTGCTTTCTGCTATATCTTTTTGTCATACGATTGTTCTCTATTTAATTTCAACTTTGCTTGGTTTGGAATCGTTTTCCCCTTTCCCCTTTGCAAGGCGTAGCTATCTTTTATTTTCTTTTTTTTTTTTTTTTGGTAGGTTGTGGCAATTGCAAGTGCTGCTCTGGATGGGTTTAAAAATGAAGCCAAAAAAATGGTTGTTGCACTTGTTGATATGGAGCGAGCTTTTGTACCCCCTCAGCACTTTATTCGATTGGTGCAAAGGAGGTATTTGCAACATGTTCAGCATGTCTTTCTTTCAGCTTCATTCTAGACTTTTCAGAGATTTTATTGCAGCAAAGAGTCTCTTTGTAGGACAGCAATCTCTCCCTCTTTCACTCCTCTTACACACTGGGAAGGAAACACGCATGTGCAAATCCCTATCATGTGGTTTGAGTGTGTTGCACATCCCTTTGTTGTGCTCAAGGCTAGGAAGACAAATAATATTTGCTGCATTTATTTATAATTATTTCTTCCCTTTATTTATTCTTCCTTTCTACTCTCCAGTTATGTCTAGTGTTGAACAGAGTAATTCTAATATTCTATTAAGAACAGAATGCACAATTTATTGTGACATTTAAATCTGACAACAGAATATCACACCTATTCAATTTTGAAAGACTAACAGTTTTCTTTTCAATATAAGTTTGAAAGACTAACAGTTTTCTTTTCAATAATCTATATATCTTTAAAGCATCATAAGTAGAAACTGTTTTTTTAACTTAGATACTTTCAAGTATTTACCACTAACATTTTTTATGGTGACAATTCATTTTATGTTATTTTATTTACTTTAGGATGGAAAGACAGCGTCGAGAGGAGGAGTTGAAGAACCGATCCTCAAAGAAAGGACATGAAGCTGAGCAGGCGATACTCAATAGGGTAGGTTGTTTGCTTGGATGCAATTGTTTTTGGAGATTGAAGCAGTGGACATCTCCAGCTATGTTACTCTGACTTTTTAGTTTTTAAAAGTGCTAGTGTCCAACACATATCTGATGGACATGTCTGTTGAGTTTTCAACCCTCCAAAATATAACCAGAAACTTAGAAATGAACATACCTTTTCTGATACTCCCAAGTCCTAGCAACATAGTAGTTTACTTTACTTTCATGCGTTGAATGGTTCATGTATAGTGGATTTATATTCTCAGGCAACAAGTCCTCAGCCAGGTGGTCAGCAAACTGGTGGAAGCTTGAAGACATTGAAGGAGAAATTCAGTCAGGCTGAGAAGGAAGTTCAGGAGGGATCTGCTTTGAAGACTGCAGGTGCTGATAAAGAAATAACTGCAGGTCTGTTTATAAACCTCATGCACATTATGTTAGTTGATTATAATTGAAAACTCAAGTTTTTGGTTATACTGTTTGTTTTTTTTTTTTTTGTTTTTTTCCCCCAGTGCTGTGCTTTTGCGTCTTACTGTAGTCATTTATAGAATATTTGGAGGCAAATCCTCTACTGCGAGTAGAAAAGTAAACATATTTACTTCTGAGAATTGGAACTGTCTTATTTGGTTTGATATGCTCACCATTAGGCAGTTGTGTTCCTAAGGCAGTATGAAATTGATCCCTTTCATATTACATGCTAGATTTAACAATTTGGGTTTTATATAGGAGGTTGAAATGCACTATACGGATACTAGGTTTTTTAATTTCTACTTATGCAGGATACTCTGCCTCCCCCACAACCTGTCTTTCCCTCCATCCTCTTCTCTCTCTTTGGTTATGTATGTGAGAGCTAATGGAAGTTTTAATTATCTGAAATGTGGGCTCTTGAATACAGTAATTTTTTCCCTTTATAAGCTCTGAGTTACTTTCATTACTCATGGTTGAAGCAGTTTATTATTTACATTATATGTCATCATGTTTTAGACGTCAAAAATTTCTTGGACAGTGCATTTTTTTGGTACGAAGTGTGTTCCTTAACATTTCATGGATAATTTCCTTCTTAATATTCTCAAACTCTCCGCATTTTTGTAATTGTTTAAGTGTTTCGAAGTCTCTACAATCTTATTTAATTTCTCTTGCAATCCTGCCTTTGACATTTTTTTCATATGCAGGGTTCTTGCTAAAGAAAAGTGCTAAAACTAATGCATGGAGTAGGCGATGGTTTGTTTTGAATGAGAAGACTGGAAAGGTTTGAAAATTTTTTCAATTTGTTAAACACATGCAAATCGGGATGGCATTATACCATCCATTATGCTACAAGCCATTGTAAGAATTTATTGTAATGTTATATTTTCATGTGGATGATATTAAAAACTTACTAGAGCTTGGTATCAAAACTTGATAGATGCTTACCATTGCCCTATGATTAGCAAATTAATCATGTTCTTTTCAAAAATAAAAAAAAAATGACTCATGTTATTGAACCCTGATGCATGTGTCATCTGTACTTCTACGATTTGTGTGATGGTGATATCAGAGATACATTTGCTTCTATCAGAGTTTGTAAATGGTTGAATGGATTCTGACCTTTCCTTTATTTCACAGCTTGGTTACACCAAAAAGCAAGAGGAAAAGCATTTTCGAGGTGTCATTGTGTTAGAGGTACAAAGAAATTTTTTTTTCTTAACTGTTTAGTTTGGAAGCGACTGATGTTGTTAAGTAATTGTTTTCACCATTTTAAATTATGAGCGTAAATAAATGTTTTTGTATGTTAACATATTTTAGATCATAGCTTTAAATTATAAATAAGTAGATTGTTATTTTTATTTTTTTTACATTTGTCAGTGGTTCATATAATAAAAAAAATTGGGAAGTGGATATAATGCAAACTAAAATTAATATTAGTGATTACTCTTGTTAGAATTCTATCTAATCAATCACTAATTTGATATTAATTAGATTTATCTATAAAATAAATAATTGTGAACGGATAACTAAGGATAATGAAATTTGATGTCCTATTACATCTAAAAAACATTTTACATGTATTCTTACTTTTGTATATTTTTATTCTAGATATGTTAAGTATTTGGTTTTTATATAGGATGTATTAAATGTTCAAGGAGATGACCTTTCTATTACCTTATGGAGTAATGCTGCCTTTTGTTAATTTTAGGTATAGGTTTGAGGCATTGCGCCATTTTCTTTTTTACAAAAACCTTTACTTGGCCTGCAATCTCAATATATTGGAATAGGAGTTTGGAAATCTGTTTACAGACTGATATAAGAATTGAAATTGCAAATTGATAAGATACATAGGCTGTTTTACATTTTTGATCTCAAAGCAAAAATATTTTGGTGTCTCAGCATTTAAACATTGCTTGATATGGTTTCATTTGAAAGGTTGATATGCATCATTAAGATGGGCATTGGCTCCATCGTAATATGTATTCTTTAAGTGGTAAGGGGCATCCAAATAAAAAAATGACCCGTTTATTTTTATTCAATTGATTTGATGTGATATTGAAATAAAGTTCTGGATTTCTTTGTTTAAATGCAAGTTAGATCCTGCAGTGAATTTGTTCCGACAAATAACTCATTCTAAAATCCATAGCTACTCTTCTCTTCCTTTTCTCTGACAATTAAAGAGAGAGAGAGAGAGAGAGAGAGAGAGAGAGAGAGACAGAGAAGGGATGGGGGCAGCGAGAGTGGGAGGGTAGTTTGCCATACAATTTCCCTTTGGCATGTGTATGACAAATTGTCTCCATAAAAAATGGCGGTTGTTAATTTGATCATGAGAAATTTTTGATGTTTTATCTCTCAAGCTTGATCCCACCCCTCTTTTACTTTCTACTGCAGGTCTTTCATCAACCTCTCTCTCTACAACATGCACATATACTTGTTTGTGTGTGTTTTATTTCCTTTTCTTCCCTTGGTCTAATTAAGGCTGTCAATGTTTACCTTTTTTTTTTGGTTTCCTTTTTCATGATCTCCTTCTGGATTGTTTTTATTTCAATAAGTGCAACACCTTTTTCTCTCCATTTTTTTCTTTCCTTTCCCAAAACAATCCAGAAGTAGGGGAACTATGCTATTACATTTTATGCCTGCATAAATAAATCCTTTCTATAGAAAAGTGGTAGTTAAGTAACCTGATTGAAAGAGCTTTTGAATGTTTGTCATTCACCTAAACTTGATCTGGCCCTACTTAGCTGTTTCCTATGGGTCTTTAATGAAAGTCTTCCTCCCTCCACGGATATACATATGCATTTGCTTGTCTATGCATGTTCTGTGTGGTAACATTATTTTCCTCTATATCGAAACGAATTAGAGCTCTCAATGGTATGGTCGACTTCTTGGCTGTTTTTATTTAAGTTGCTATGCCTTTTTTTTTTTTTTTTTAAAAAAAAAAAATTCTCTTTACTTGGACAAATTATGAAGTTTCAATAGTTACCTTTTGCTGTGATCTCCTTAGGAATTTCTTTTAATTTAACATACTTCGGGAGCAGATTTCTTTTTTTCCTTTTAAAATAAAATTCGTTAGGACAAGCTTTATTGCTCAGTTGGAGACCAAATTAGACTCATATTTTCTTATTGATTTAATATTATGAACTTACTATGCACCATATGGTCAGACGATTGTTGGGTAGTCCATTGTAAATGACATGCTGAGATTCTATTTAGAATCTTGGTCGTATATGTTTATATTATAGGGTCAAAACCTGGAAAAATTTTATTCCTTGGAATTAACTGGATTTTTGGCTTGTTGGAAGAGTTATATGAGATTTCCAACTACATTGTTTTGGAGATGCAACTGTACTTTAAAAGCATTCTGAAACTTATAGTGTTGGGAGATATTGATGTATTAGGATCAATTTTAGCCATGATTTTGATGGGCTATCCTGTTCTTCTATTAACTGTTTACATTTTTCATATTTTCTGCCCAAGGGATCTTCCTGTTAAATGCTCTTGGTGTTGTCAGTGAGAGTGTTTTTTTGACTGTCATTTGCCATTTATTAGTAATTCATCTGCCTGTGGGCTTGCCGACTTGTGAATTTGCAACTTTTATTGTAACGCATGTGAGTGACAAGTAATTTTTATCTTATTTGTTCGCCGTGCAGGAATGCAGCATTGAAGAGGTGTCAGATGAGGAAGAACCTGCCCCCAAAAGTTCGAAGGATAGAAAGGCTAATGGCCCAGATAAGGAACCCAGTCTTGTGTTCAAGATAACTAGCAAGGTTCCTTATAAAACTGTTTTGAAAGGTATATTTTCCTCCTCTTTCTTCCTTCTTTTGCATCATGGTTTTTCTTGACGCTTTCCTGGTTGTCTTTTGTGCTTTCTTATTATTAATAACATCATTTATCAGAAGATTGTTTGCAACTCCTGTTTCTCTTGCAGCTCACAGTGCTGTTGTGTTAAAGGCTGAGAGTGTGGCTGATAAGGTTGAATGGATAAGCAAATTATCAAAAGTTATTCAACCTTCTATAGGGCCAATGAAAGGTGCATCTGCTGATGGTGTTCCTGGAATGCGACAGAGTCGTTCAGATGGTTCTCTTGTGAGCTAATTGATTATATTTCCTTTCTTTTTTTTTTTCTTTTTCCATTGGGAAATTTATTTTATTCTATCAGCACAAATATTAACTTCTTTTCTATTCCCTGGAAGTTATGCTTCCAGAATATTTTTTAGGACTACCACTGCCTTATTTTCTGCATTTTATCAGTATATCAAATGTTTACTTTTTGATGGCTTATGTGATCGTTTATTTCGCAACTTTTTTGGCCGTACTCTTGCCTTCTTATAAATGCACATGAAAAGTGCCATATCAACGTTAGTTGCGAATTTAGTTGAACTCTTCTTCATCCTCAACACCCACTTCCATTTTTCATTTTAGACTACTACCTTAAATTCTCTTCCCTGTTTTTGTGCAGGATACAATGGCTCGAAGACCTGTTGATCCGGAGGAAGAACTTCGATGGATGTCTCAAGAAGTTCGTGGTTATGTTGAAGCTGTGTTGAATAGTTTAGCTGCCAATGTGCCCAAAGTACGCTTTGTTCTTCAACCTCTGCCCTATCTATTCTTATAGTGGGGTGTGTTTAAGAATGCTTATATCTATTTTTGTGATGGTTGAGCAGGCTGTAGTTCTTTGCCAAGTAGAGAAAGCTAAAGAAGACATGCTGAATCAGTTATATAGCTCTGTCAGGTTGAGTACCCTTCTATATCTATTTCTTTGTATCCATGAAACTCTTCCATGCTTGGCCTTGGGAGTAGCTTTGTAAAGGGTTGGTTTCTTTTATGGACTCTAGATTTGCATAATCTGCCATGAACTAAATATAGTATGTTCTTACATAGAAATCTTTGCTGAATGCATTATGTTTTTGACCGTGTAGTGCTCAAAGCACGACAAGGATTGAGGAGTTACTTCAAGAGGATCAAAATGTAAAGCGTAGAAGGGAGCGTTTCCAGAAGCAGTCCTCACTTCTTTCAAAATTAACACGCCAACTTAGCATACATGACAATCAAGGTGCTTCTGCTTCTGATTGGTCTGATGGTGGCACTGGGCCAGGTGTGTAAATGCTTTTTGAAAAAGTCTGAATTTATATTTATTTAGTGTTTAAGTGCAAAGGATGCAAGGTTATGCCTTATGGAGCGTCCGTCTTTTGAGAGCACCAAAAAACTCCATTTTTTGGTGGAGTACACATTTGATGGATATATTCTATAATTAAAAATGGTCTTACGTTCTCTTATCTATAATTAAAAATGGTCTTACGTTCTTTTATCCTTGATATTGGTACCTTTGCCTTGGATAATCACAAGGTGCTTACTTTCTATTGTACCTCACTTGTCAATCCTACCTTCCTTAATCTTTAGAGTTTTCACCTCTAAGTCACCTTTTTAGCTGGAAACTGGCTTTGGTTTGATTGTTATCAAAATAAATGTAGGGTCAACATCTTTTCTTGCTTTGCGCTCATAATCTTTATGGGGTAATTTTAAACAATGAGAAATGTTTATACGCTATGTCTTTTGCAGGTATGAAATGTTGGTTGAGTAGGCTTATATAACTCTTAGTGATAGGCTTAACATATTTGGATTATTCACGGTGGTCTTTCAAATTTTATGACAATCTAAATCCTAATTTACCCTCAGTTTCCTTTCATAATATGTTTCATTTGCTTTGGCGCCCTTGTAGCTATCCCTCAAACTTCTTTCATGCATTTAAGTTTGTCACGTAGGGCTATTTCTTCATGTAGAATCCGCATTATTGAGATGAAAATTCAATCTTTTAATAAATGGTGGCTATGAAACACCCACTCTAATGGTTTTCCATGACAACATAGCTATCCGAACTCATCACTATTTTCTGATATCTGCTAAGAGATCCTTTCTGACTATGGTTTCAACTTTCAACAAAAGCCACCTGCTATTCATAGGTACCATCCAACAGCATGACAACACTTCACCATGGGTTGTCTTTTGTCAATCCCAATTTACTGAGATGCTTTTTTCCCCCCCCCCCCCCTGACTAGTCTCCCATTCAAATCTTGGAAATAATACTTCTCTACTTACTTTCTTCAACATGGATTGGCACACATGATCTATTCAGTTAATGGGAAAAGCAAACCTGGAGTGCTATGGCAATTGAAAACATTTACTGTTTGTTTAGGTCAGTGGCGACCGAGAATTGCGGTGTGTGGGGGAGTTTATATATATTGAAAACATAAAAGGTTATGCAATAAAATGAAGAGAAAATGGTATCTAATTACTTTTACTCAAAATTATGTGCTACTTTAAGAATTATCTATAAATTATCTTTTAGTAAACATTTACTAATTATATTTTTTATTTTCAATAGGTTAGGAAGGAAGACAACATATTAAACAAACAAAATAAGTACAACTAAACAAACTAATTATTGGGGTTTCAAATTCAACAATCAAGTTAGAGTTTAATTGAAAAGAGAAGCTAGGGCTTAAATAAAAATTTAGGTAACTACTAAACCATATAATAACCATACATGAGGAGTGTTAGTGGAAAAAAAAAAAAGGTTACTCAAAGTCACCACATTTTTTTTTCTTTTTTTTTTTTCCCCTCAGAAAAAGTCACCACATGGTTTTGCTGACAGGGTGTGTAAGATTTTTATAAAATTATAAATTTGAATTTCGATGCACATTTCTTGCATTAAAAAAAAATAGTTATATCTATGATGAATTTGAAAAGTCACATAGCTTGATTATATAGCCTTCCCTAAATTGTTAGTTTAACTTATTTACTTTGTAGTGAATTTGATTCATATATAATAACTGAATCTAATAGTTTAGAAACACAAAATTAGTAAAAATGAGTTCTCAAATCTACCTTTGCAAGTTATTAAAATTGACAAACTGTTCAACGATATTACTATCTACTTTTTTATATATTACAGGTCAAATATTTGTTAGTGCTCTTTTTTTTTTGTTATATTTCAAATTAAAGTTCAAATTGAGGTGCCAAAATAATACTAGTTTTGAGGGATTAAATAATTAAATACTGCATATATTGAAAATTTGCAAAATCATATTCCCCCACTGATTTAGGTTTGGTGGATCAGAATTTAAGAACTTGACTTGGGTTGGGTGTGCAGAATGAGAACCTCCTGCATCGGCCATTGGGTTGAGATGTTTATTAGAAGAGTGAACTAAAGCTGCTGGCTTTTTTATATACTTGTTCCTTATCTTAGCATTAGCTGAAGCAAGCTTGTGTTGATTGCTTACACCTGCTCGACCTCATTCTTACTGTGTCTCAGACCACAGGTCTGTATTTTCTTTCATGAACCTGTAATGATATATGTAGTTGCTAATGGACTACTACAATGGAACTTAAGATGGAGCCAACAAGTGCTGGTCCAGAAATTTGTGGTATGACTTAGGTTTTGATGTAGCGAGTAGGGAAAAGATCAGAGTATGTGACCGTAACATAAAGGAAAGAAAAGTTGAAAACTGCAAGCAAGCAAGGACATGGACATAGCCTCGTATTCTTGTCTTGGGATGATGTTTTGAACTTTTTTCCTATATTTTTTTGGAGCTGTGAAGCGTGTAGCTGAGGGAGTTATTACATATTTCATCCTAAACTGGAGACGATACAATTATGCATGCAATTTATTGTTGCTTTTGGCAAAGGGCTTTTCATAAACACTACAAAATTTCTGATGTTGACGTCATAATCTTTTGATTATATCTTGTTTGTAGAAAGTGGCCCAAGAACGGGTGCTTCAGTTGGTGATGACTGGAGGTCTGCATTTGACGCAGCTACTGCTAACGTCCCTGTGGACTACAGGAGGTCTGGGTCTAATGGTCACAGCCCAGCAGAAAATGGTGATGTGAATTCTCGATCAGGGTCCAATAGCCGTCGCACCCCTAATCGTTTGCCACCGGCACCACCGCAGTCTACCTCTGGTTACAAATATTAGTAGTGGCTGATTGTTTTCAGCTGACAATTCTTATTTTCGGAGGCAAGATTCTATTTCTGTGGAAGCCCACTTTCATGGTTTAAGCATCATTTGTCTATTCAAATTCTACCATAGTCATTAAAAGAGGTGTATGTGTAAATAGGAATATAGCTTGCTATATATGTCAGGTTCAACGTCTGTCAAAACTATGGATCTAATTTTTCTAGTCAAGTTTTGACCTATTATTATTTTCATCGTCGTCATATTTTTTTTTGGTTAATTTTCCCCTTGGATTCCATCCTCATTGTCGCATTCCACGGATGTATTTGATTGTATTGACTGTTATTTGATGCTAAGAAATTGTATTCTGGCTTTTGGACTGTCTGTCACTTGGGTGAAGGATATTATTATACTATATTTCTCAATCAGATATATTACTTCTAGTTCTATTCATTTGATGCTCCAACTGTAAATTTAAATGTAGCTGCAACCATGGTTTACGCACCAAATCTCATGCCTTTGTCTAGAATGCAAAGAGCTCATTGGGATTGTCGTAAAACTAGTGTGAGGTAGCAGTTAGATGCGTTTGAATCGAATTACTTTGGTTTGGATTGTAGTGGATTTAGATTTTTTTTGGGATTTATTTATTTATTTTTGGATTATATCAGGTTTGTCCTTTTAGGTTTGAATCCTTTTTTTTTATGATTAGATTATTTTAGGGTTGGATTACTCGACTTTGTAAAGATTTCGTCATTTTGTAATTTATGTTAGATGTTATCATTTTACATTATTTAAATGCTTGAATCTAAAAATAAATCATTATCTTTTTCTAAAGTAAGTTTTTGTATATAATATTATATTTGTATTTTAAAATCAATATTTGTTAACATAAAAAAATATAAAAATAGCTTGTTATGTAAAATCAGTTTGTTAAATAATTGATTGTGGAAAATATAGTATATTATCTTTTTAATATTTAAAACAATTGATTTCATTAATCTTAATATTTAAAATATAAATACATTATGATTTATATTGTACATGCATAATAACTAATAATTAAAAGTTTAGGAGTTGGTAAGCACCAAAAAGAAATACAACCTGATATGTTTGTCTCAATGGCCTAATCTTAGCTTAAAACTAGATTTTGTAAAAAATCACGATTAAAAATTACTCAATATATATAGCATATGTGTAAATATTTTAATACTTTAACATTTTAGTAGTTAATATTAAATGATTATGACAAGTAAAAATAGATGATATAATGATTTGTGGACATGAAAATTTTAGATACATACTATTACATGACACAAGATATTAAGATAATATAATAATTTATTAATTAATTAGGCTGTGATTAAAACAAAATAATTACTTAAAAATTTGTGAATTCTATAAGAATAGAGAGTATTGAATAAACTAATTAAGTCTAGACATCAAAGAAAAATGATTAGTAGTAATATAAGAATCATGTCTCGGATCACATACTAATTGAGCTTTTGATTTATTTCATATAAAATAATAGTATGATTATTGGAATGACTGTAGGCTTGTAACTCATTAGTTAATAGTATAACTTTCAATATATTATTTTAAACAGCTATTAGATATGTCACATGTACACATTTAATTTTGTCCGTGCTCTTTAATCGATTTTTTTTTTTAATTGTGGGTATTTCTTAGTCAAGGTCCTCTTGGATAAAGTATTGATAGTTATAAGGTCCAATCTAGGTTTTGAAATGGTTTAGGTGCGTTAATTTAGAAGGGAAAGGCACTTGAGCTTAATTAAGCAATCTAGGGGAAAAATGGTAGGATGCAAAAATTGAGGCCCCGATCATAGAACACTAAGTGCAAGTTGGCTTATTTGTGATGAAAGTGGAGCTTAGAAAATTTTAATCTAGATCATAATTTTTCTTAGATTCATGTATTTTAATCTAGATTTAGTTGATTTATAATGAAAGTGGAGCTTATATCATTTTAGAATAGGTTCGATCTTAGTGGAATGTGTTTAATCTTATGGGTTTCTTTGATTGTTGATGATACTTGGATTAATTTAATAAGTGTTCAATGAAATGCTTGATCACTGGAGCTGAAAAATTGTATTGTTCAAAGACCTACCTTCAAGAGATCGGTCTAGGTTTACTTAATCATTGAGAAAGTCTTAATCTATGTTCTGCAATGATTACACTAAAATCTTTGGGAAATTGTCACAGCTCATATACATGCTGCTTCAAAGCCACAATAAAAAGTTTTCAAAACTATTTTCAAGTAGGTTTTAAGTTTGGCTACTAGTAAGTTTTGTGATGAGCCTTAGGCATTGTATTTAGTGAGTCATTTAGAAGATTTTAGTTGCTGTTTGGATGTTGTTTCCAGCCCTAATAAGAAGGTGAAATTTGAAGGGAAGTCTTTAAAGGAAGGAAGCGAGAAGCGATGAGAAGCGAGGCATTGGAATGTTTCGCTTGAGATTTCGGTTTAGCCTTTGGCCTGATATGTTGAGTCAATTTCTAGTCCCTTGTGTTTATTTCTTTATGCAATATTAATGCCTTGGTTATGGACATTCGAATGTCCGAAAAGTGTACTTCAAAAGTCGAGCATGAATCCATGGAACCGAAAATGCTCATTTCAAAAAAGTGTTGGCTTGATTTCGAAGTTTTTTGAACCAGGAATGAATTTTTCTTTGTGTGCTATAGGACTCCTATGTTTGGCAACCAGAGTGTATAACGTCCCATTTTCGGCCAAGTAGATGATTTTGTGGGATTTGTTAATATTTTTATATTAAACTACATTAAATAAATTTTCAAATGATGTATTATATGTTCGATTTCGAGTTTGTTTGAACAAGTTATGAATTTTTCTTTGTCTGCTATTTGAGTCCCCTGTTTCCTGCGACAAGACTTGATTGAAAAAATATTTTCACCTTTTAAATATTTTTTGGGTATTCTTCACTATTTTTAGATGAAACCTCTCGTCTGCAATCTTTGGAGTCCGTTTGAATCGGAAAGCAGAGGTCAAAGTTGTCTCCTATTTAGGGAAAATACATTATTTTCAAAATTCATCTTGATGTTTTCATCATATTCAAATACTTTGGAATAAATGTTGTTTAGTCATCTTAGGATTTTGAAAGCATTTAAATGCCAAGTGGTAAGTTCTTAAAGGCTCATCTCAAGCTTACCAATTTTACGGAACTCTTTGAACTCTTTTGAATTCATTTTTCACATTTTTCTCAAAATTTTAAAAAATTGCTTTGTTTCAATAATCAGTTAATTCTCAATTGATTTCTAATTATTTTGGTTTTTCAACATTTTCTTTTTGGAAATTTTCTTCAAAAATTCTTTTTCTCTTAATTTTCAAACTTTATTCAATTTTCATTAAAACCTTTCGCTTTGGATCACTACACGAATTGAAGCTAGTCCTTAACCATTGTAGATTACTTTTCTTCGTATTTGATGCTGATCGTGAGGTACTTTTGAGTTATCCCCATTTGTTATTTTTATTTATGTTTTTCCTAAAACTGAAGGCAATGTTTTCTAGGTTAGAATCTTTTCTCAAATCTTTTGCCACTTCAATGGGAAAGATGTTGGAATTTGTTCCTAATTTGAAAATGCTATTTTTCAAATATTAAATTGGAAAATCTTTTGAATGCAAAATTATATGTTTTGTCGAACTTCATAGAGCATAAAAAAATTTTTAGGAAAATTCCAAATTATTCATTTTTAAAATTTGTTATAGCATTTTTATAGCAATTATGGTTGAATATTGAATTTAAAACTGAGGAAATCAAGCTCGTGATAACATACGATTAGTTTGTACTAATTCTCGAACGTTGTGAGGTAAAGTTAATCTTTCATAATGCATAATTGACTACCAAATCCAATTCCATCTCTGGACTTTAAACATAGATTCTAAAATCAATCTTTTTAAAATATCAATAGTGACTCCTATTTTTAACCATCTTGTAACATCTATATGGAAGGTTGAGTGAGCGATTCATTTTGATGGTTGAGATTGTATTTTGAGCAATATTAGTTTTTTTTGCCTTGAGATGCTAAGATTTGCCTTGGGGCATGTTACGATATCACATATGCAAAAATATGAAAGAAAATAGATAAATAAAATGTTACATTAAAATTTAAGAATAATGAAATGTAAACAAAAATAATCAGAATTTTA
>JBBYHL010000021.1:16498337-16509188 GCA_038381835.1 Adansonia madagascariensis
CTGTTTTTTTTCTTTGCTTTCGTCTACTTTTTGCTCTTTTATTGCCGATCTAAATATACAGTAAGAGAAAGCCCTGCCCTCCGCCTATTAAAATGATTACATTTAGCTATGCCCGCATTTGAACCCTCTTGTTCTCTCTTCTCTTCCCTTAAAAGCCCACCCCTTGATCCATTAACCTATCATCTCCTTCCAAATTATAATATTCCTTTTTCATCAACAAAATATGTTCAAGAAGACGGTAGAAGCTAAGGCCCAGCAGAGGCTATCCGGAGCCGACAGGAAGAAGCTGAGGCGCACCATCCGAGACCGATTTCCCAGGGCTTCTGATGCCGACATCGATGCCTTGCTTCCTCCCAAGGTAACAATTTCTATTTGTTCATCATCATCATCTTCTTCTTTTAATTCCTTTATATTCTACATCTTCCTTCCTTGATAGGTTGAGATAACTGTTGCAAAGTTCCAAAATCGAGTCCATGTGTATGGTGTTGAAGGGGGCTTTCCGCTGTTTTTCGATGTTGATGGCCGTGGCTCTGAAATATACCCCACAGGTTTGTATCTTTACTCATTCTTCCATCCCTGCTTAGTTGTATTATTCTATTTGTTCTGCTAGTTATGGTGGAAAACACAAAAGCCTCAAGGAATTGTACTTAAATTTAAGTAAGTGAAGAACCTACCAAGTTGGTTTGGCTCTGCAAATTACTTTGTACAGTTTAAAGGAAAATCATTTACTATTCTCAGGTACAGTTGTATGAACTTTTGTTGGTTTCGATGTACAAATTACTTTGTTGATTTCAGTGGCATGGCAAGCAAGTATGTCTGTATGAACTCGACTTAAATTAACCTAAAGCCTAGACAAAATAAAATTGGATGAAGAAACCTTGTAGATCTGATTCGACTTGGTTGGCAGTTTTATCCTTAGTATCTTGCTTCAATGAAACTCAAATCTGAATATGTCAAACAATGGTAGAGGAATCATCAACCTGAATTTAGATTGAGTGGCTGTATTCCAACGGGAAACAAAAATTTGCAGCATATATCAACATTTTAAAACAATAATCATAGTATACGAGGAAGCTACAATTTAAGTGTTATAGGTGAAGATTGAACAACTTGTTAGTTATATGTCCGTAGTGATCCTCAACATGACAGTAGCCATGATTTTTTTTTTCCTTGAAGTGAAGGCCATAGAATATTAACGATATTAACCTCACATGACCTCAAATGGTGAAGTTCTTTCTTTCTTTATATTCATATTTCTGTATGTACATTTTCTAGTATTAATATTTGTTACCTTAATTTTCTATCTTGCAGTTTTTGCTCTCTGGCAGCTCCCTGAACTTTTACCTTCTTTTATGCTTAAGGGAGGTGAGGTTTCTCGATTTGTCATTGGAGGGGCAGACCTGATGTTCCCTGGTATTAGTGTGGCTGCTGAAGGTCTAGCTTCATTTTCAGCTGGGGAGCCATGGGCAGTAAAAGTTCCTGGCAATCCAGCACCTATTGCAGTAAGTTTTATTTTCTTTTCCTTTTCTAGTTCTCTATACTTCACATCTTATATCTGTGCAGTCAGTTTTGGTAAAATTGGATTTCTTTTATTCAGGTTGGGTCCACCACTATGAGCAGTGCTGAAGCGTTAAAAGCCGGTTTGCGTGGGAAGGCTTTACGGATAATGCACTATTATCGTGATTTACTTTGGCAAGTATAACTGTCAACTACATGAGAAGTTGATTAATGAGTGACTTCATCATTGACATGCCAGATGGATCTTTGCAGGGAATCAGTTGAGGGTCATCATGTTCCTAATGCAGGTTTCTTCGAGGATGTTGTCTTGGAGGATCCTTCACTTTTGGCATCAAATCAACCTTCTGATTCATCTGAAGGTGCTACTTATGAGTGCGACGTGCAACAAAGTTCCATTTACAATGAAAATATAGAGGAAGCTGTTGATGTAAATGATGCTATATCTGAAACATTTGCTGCTTCAACACCAAAAGATTCTGAGAATGCTGCAAAAGAAATTACCACTGACACCTGTGATACAGCTAATGTTGCTGCTGCCAAATCAGATATTGAGCTCTCGTCTCTCTCCATTGAGGATGTGGATTCCCATTTGGACAGATGCCTTTTGCAGGCTTTGCATACAACAGTAAAGGATAAAGACCTTCCAATACCTGGAAGCACATTGTGGTAAAAAATGCTTAAATTTATATTTGTGTGCTTATCTTCCTCCTCTCCTGGCACCTTCCTCTTTTCTTCTGTCACACTTTTGGGGCACATAAAAGCTTACACAAGCATGAACAATATTTATGAAGAAACTAAACAATAGTTGCTTTTCTTTTTTTTGGTCTGTTTCTATAGATGTACTCACTGCTATAACTATACTGCCGACGAGAAAAACGAAAAGCATGCGAAGTATACCTGACTTTTCTTCCGTGCAGTGGTAGCAGTACTATTCTGAAATTCTTGCTTTGTGTAGTTTCAGAGCTTGTTTTTGGTTGATTTACTTCTGTTAGTATCTTTCTATTTCTTAGGAAGAGAAGTAAGGTTCTAATGAAAAGAGAAAAATACAAATAAAGTGAATGAATTTGCATTATATGGACACATACGAGAAATGAAAATTAGAGGCGGATAATAAGAATCAATTCTATGATACATGAAAAAGATGCAAGTTTGAAACTCTGGGGATGATACAACAAAATTTATTGGGACATGAATGTGAAACAGGGTGCAGCTCTCTTATTAACAGTTTGCAAAATTTATTTCTTCTCCTTTTCTACTCTTTTCCCTATCTTTCTTTTCTTCTTGGTGCTGCAGCTTATCAGCATCACCATTGCAACAAAGATTTGGCTGGCATTCCAAACCCGATAAGATTCCCCTCCGTTGACATCTTTTTTTTTACCCCCTCTTTCTCATCTTTCCCTTGTTTCTCTCCCATTTTTCTCTGTTCTTCAAATTAGCTCTCTTTCCAGTGTCAGAGCCAGTCTGTTGGTGCCATACTGGTGTCAGAAGGCCAGATCTGATGCCTCCCCACTCCCTTCCTTTCTCCCTCCCTCCCTCTCTCTCTCTCACTCTCTCTCTCTCTCTGTGTGCAATGATTCTCTATCTAGGTTCTCTATCGCACGCTAGTGCTGATTTGGCTGGCGGATGCTAGTTTGGCGCTGAATGGCTAGATTTGACATGACTCCTGCCCTTTTCTACCTTCCCTATCTATCCCTTTTGTTCTCTTTGTTTTTGCGCTTGGGTTTGTAGATTTTTTTTTTTTTATCTTAGTTAAGAAATCATTTATTTTAGAAAAGGAAATAATTTTAACTTTCTTATTCTTATTCAAACATGGCTTGCAACAATTTCATTTTCTAGAATTTTTTTTCCTTCATTGGCACATCTTTTTTTCCTTTATAATATTCCATCCCCATAAATTTTGACCTGAAGTCATTCAAAATCAAACTTTAATTGCGAAGTTCAATAAAATTAGGGTGGCAAGAAGAAACTAACTTAAATGCAACCAAGTTTTTTGACTAGGGGACTTGACCTTTACAAATTTATTGTAATGTAATATTAGTCTGACTTGTATACTTAAGTATAATGAATCGTTATGGTTCTAAACCTTTTGCTTTGACTAAGTTGTTTGAGCTGCTTTTACCATGGGTTTTTCTTATTTGTAAACTTTTTTTTTATTAGGTTGTATATATTTTATTTTTCTGGTCATAAGATCATTGTTTTTTAACAAAGAATGAAGAGTTCCTTATCCTTATAAAGTTGGGATATCTGATTGAAATTTCGTACAAATAGAAATTTCGAGGGCATAAATTTGATAAAATATAATATAAAAAATGTGGGATTTTATGGCTATTATGCCATGAATCTCAAAGATTTTGGAGTCCCTAGTGTACTGATGTTGTATCCATGTCCAAGGATGCGCATCTAAAACTCTGGAATATGTGTTTAATATGGAGGGAAATGCCAAAAAAATATAAAAGTATTTGGTTATGGTCAAGACACGACCAAGACACACTTGACATCTGATTGGATATGGTAGTGAAAATGAAATGACAAAGTTATAGCTGTTCTTAATTGGAAGGACATGCAGAAGAGAAGAGAGAGAAATGGTAAGGGTAGATGGACCTTCCTGTGCTTTGCTTTCATATTAGAGATAAAAGGCATTAGTAAGGTGATTTGATCAAGGGAGTGGAAGCAATTGCAACGCTGCATTGCTGAGATTGAGAAAACTTATTTTATAGTAGGCCACTAAATTGTAAAATTGAGCAGGTTCAAGTAGGCATTTTGGTTGAAAAGTTTTAACAATCCTCCCTCTCTCTCGTGTCTGTATATTTGCTTCCTAGCTATTATATTCTTTTGGATGATCTTGCCCATTTTTTAGATATCAATGTTATAGCTAGACATGCTTATAAGATTTGCTTTATGCTCATTATTGGACCAGGTATCATTATTTTCTCCAATTTCTTACTTTCCAGGCTTTTTGCTTGGTGTAGGTCAAACCACGTGTTACCTTGTAGACCTTCAGGAATCACATTAGATATCAAGAAATCATCTCATAAGAAGTTATCAAAGTGGCTACAAGCGAAATCATCTATGGGACTGGTTTGTTTCCTACATTTTTTTTTCTTGGAATTAGTGACATCATATTCTATAAACTAGGTCTACTTATGCTCATTTTATTTAATGGTTTGTGTCATTATTGCTACGTTTGGGTTTACTCAGTTATTTGGATCATTGCTCTAAATCTGAAAGGCTAAAACGTGCGGAGTCTGTCATTTGAACATTGAATGAGCTAGCCATTATCTTTTGATGTTGCGAGTATAATTAGCCTGATATGATTGAAAGATGACATTTTTATCTTTTGATGTTGCAATTATCATTAGCCTGATATGATTGCAAGATGACATTTTGGCTCTGAAGTGAGATATATGTCCTTTAGTGCCTCTGTGAGTTAAAATATGTTGTGTCTGGTTTTTACATGAAATATGAAGTAAAGGTACAATAGAAAAGAAAGTTAAATGGTGTATTTACTTTCTATAAGGTATCCACCAGGGTGCAACTGAGCTTCTTTTGGTAGATGCGTGATATGAGGTTGCATTGAGATTGTCTTGTGTAACTTCGGGCTCGTTTAAGCAACTATGCTAAAACAAATAAGAAGTTATATTAGCTCTTCTCTTTTTATGGTTTGGTTCAACATATGAAGTCTGGCAATTGCATGTTCCTTTATATTAAGATAAATAATTGCTAAAACTCATGTCTTTATTCTGATCTTTACGATGGCTGCATCATTCCTTTTTCTTCTGATCTATTATTGCATCTGAGAGTAGGGTAAAGGGTTTGAGGTTCTCTGAGTTTAGGCATTAAAAAAGTTAAAAAGCTTGGAGCTTTTATGAGGTAAGAAACATTCTAAGGATATGGTTGTGAACTTCTGGTTGCTTTGAAACAAAACTTTCTAAGAATAATCTGTTCTGTTTAAAAAATTTATTGTTGCCAGAGAAATTAACCACATTGTTCCTTTCCATACAGTCTTGAAAATTCTCAAACTCCCATAAAATGACAAAACCAACACTAATGAGGCATGGAAATTTTAGTCTAGTTTCAAATTGGTGAAGTCTCTATTAATATTTAATCCGTCTAAAAGTGTTGTTATGGTGGCCTGAAATTGATACAGAAAAGAGCATCCCCAAGTTTCTAGATTGTTAAAATCATGATCAAGTAGTCAAAAGCCTAAATCAACCATAGGCTTCTCCTTACAATGGGTTGCTTTGTATTTTTCTATTAATTATTTTATTTTGTATTTCATGATCATTGTGAATGCTTTAACAGATAACGATAAAAGAAGACAAGTACAAAAAAGAAGCCATGTTAATTTCTGTTGATCGAAGCCACCCAGAATACTTGCAATTCCAGCCAGAAAAGCGACCAGTAGAGAAAGTTGATCAGACTGGTGAATCTGCTGCCGTTGAAGGCCGTTCACAAAAGTTGCTTGAAGTGGTAGAGGTCTACAAGTCAAGTGTGCATGTTAATCCCATTTTTGCTTCTGTTGGAGCGGACACTGGGAAACTGTACTTAGCTTCTGAAGCTTCTGATATTGTCTTCGAGTATGTTGAGAAAGAAAATCTGATGAAGCAAACAGACAAAGCCATCGTGGTATTAGATGCAACTTTGTGTGATGCATTATTTAAGGGAGCTATCAAGAAGGGATCAACATATCCAACTGAGATCCACAAGAAAGATTTAGGAGCGACATTTATAAACCGTATGCAGGCCCACCACATTGTGACTAGAGGAAGTGAATCAGTTGTACGGAAAGGTGCTTTGAAAACAGTTCAGATAGTGACTGAACGAAGGCAAGGCAATAAAAAGGTGACAAAAGTTTCAGGTTTGGAAACCTTCCTCATAGATGCTGAAGCATTGGCATCGGAGTTGCAGAAGAAGTTTGCTTGCAGTACAACAGTGGCAGAATTGCCAGGTTGGTTTTTCTCTTCATTTTTGATGATATTTGATTATATTGCTTGGTCGGTATAGAAAGAATAGAGCTATTCATGGGCTTGGCTACTTACCCATGCACAAAGGCAATTATATACAAACATATAACTTAACATATTCCTCTATTTAGATAGGGCTTTCTTGATAAATACCTTTCTAGGACTTTCTTAAATAAATACCATTTTAGCATCTTCATTTGGGTTTGCCTTCTCCATCTTTCACCAAATCACGCATTGTCAACTTTTTGCCATGACTCCTCATGAGCAATTCTTTCTTTAAAAAGAGCAAAATCATTTGGTAACCACTCATCATTTCACACATTATTGACTTTCTTCCATGGCTCATCTTAAAATTATCAAATTTGCTTGAATCCCATAAAAAACCACTCTAACATGAAGTTGACCCAATTTAACCATTAGAAGTCGACAACCCAGGCCCACGCAATGTGAACAGAAAACAACTCGAACTTGAAATGACCTTAATTTAAAATGATCCAAACTTGAATCATCTGAAAAATAAACTCTAAATTATTCAAACTTAAATTAATTATAATTTTATTTTTTAAAAGTATTAATTTAATAAAATAATAAATAACATAAATATTAATTTATTTTAAATTTATAGTTTTAAAATATTTTTAAAAATTTTCTTTACTGTTACAATTTTATTGAATTTTCAATATTAATCTTAATTATGATTAAAAAAGAATTAAAAGCAATTGATTGTTGTTATTTAGACCTGAAAATTTTTTACACAAGAAGAAAATGGGACGTGCTTAATAGACACTAAAGCACTATAATAAACAGAATTAACATGAAGGTCAAACACGATTAACACTACACGTTTAATACACGTAACTTATTTGTGTTTAGCAGAAAATATATAAATTATTGAAAATATTTTTCTAATATTGTAATATTATTTGCCAAACTCTTCTTTTGGTTCTGAAAGTGGAACAAAAATAAAATTTTCGAAAACAGAAAACAAGAAACGCTACAAACTGACCTTCAGGGAGACACAGCATGAAAAGAAAATAAAAAAAGGTGTGTAGGATTTGAGCTAGAAAAATGGAAAGAATGAAAGTTGTCATGAAACTTCCTTTCATATAAAATTTTGAGGAGTCAAATACAGCAAAAGATGTGATATGACAATTCTTGTTTGCATGTTCTTATCTAACTTTGGTGAAGACAAAACCAAGTCTTTGGCTATTATAGAACTTGAAAACTCCTATTAGTCTATTTCTTCGCGGGTAATTTGGCAACTGATTAAATTAGTTGACCTGGATCTGTCAGCCTGAACATTGCTGGCCATTGTGAGTCAGACTCAAGGATGGGGAGATTGAAAGGATGTTCCTGTAGTCTTTCTTTATCTATTCATGTTTCTCTTTGAATATTCTCATTGTTACATGCATTCACTTGCATCTTAAACAAGTACATGAATGCAAGAAATTTGCACTGTTTATGTACTGAAATTTACTTGGATTTCTAGGTAAGAAAGGGCATGAGGTTCTTATCCAAGGTGGTGTGATTGACGATGTTGCAAGACATCTGATTGAACAATATGGAATCCCAAAGAGATACATTGAAGTTCTTGATAAAACCAGGAAATAAGAAGCGATAAACGGTTAGTTTCTCTTCTATGAAGTATTATATCATTCTTAACTTGTTGGGACAAAGTTGCTGAGGTTAGGTGCATGTTTTGTTCATCTATTTTGTTAGTATTTGTGTGCATAGGTATTGTTGTTGTGTTGTTCTTCTTGTTTCTTTTGTCCTTCTCCATTTTTTTTTCTTTTTAGACTACTTCTAATGATAATGATTATTAGGGGCTTATTTATTAAAAATAAAAACAAAACATTTGGCAAGTAAGTAATGGTTATTGATTTCGAATTTGGGTTTTTGTTTTTGTTTTTGTTTTTTTTTTTTTTTTTGCCAGGGAGCTTTGATTAACATAATTAAAATTACTCGGTGCAAATAATAATAGTAATAGTAATCAAGAAGTGAGGTTTTGCAGCAAGTCAGCAACCGCATTGCTCCTCCCATGAACACTGTTGCCACAAAGTGTCTCCCTCCAGATTTGGACCTAACTCCTTCAGCAGGAGAGATCATGCACCAACCATTGAGCCAAAATCCTTCATTCAAACTTTAAGAATTTTGATAGTTTCAACTTTCATTTTGCTAAAGAAAATTTTTTGATTTTAGAATTTTGAAATTCTCTCAAACTCAAACCCATTGGTAGGTCTTACCATGCACTATTTGAACTATAATTGTGCCCAGACACAGGACTAGAAACTTCTGTGGGAGTTAAGGATAGTTTAACATGGAGTAGAAGAGTTGGGTGTGTATGGTTTAAGAGCTGAAAGTTAGCATTAGCACTATAGGTTGATTGGATGGAAGGAAGGTTGGATTCTTAATTCTCCTTAACTGACATAAACTACAAGTAAAAAACCTCAGGAAAAAATTATATGTGGCATAGCCTTGCATGACTTAATTGACATACCTAACTTTCCTGGAAACAAGTCCTTTCCAAATTTACAGAAGGCCATCACGTGAAACCGAAAGCAATTTCTAATCCCAAAGAAAAACATAAGAGAAAAAAAAAAAATACCCAAAGCATACTCTGCCATCAACTAATCTTATTCTTGGAAAAATCAATGTTTTTATGTATTCTTCTAATTTCTTCTGTATTAAATTACTATAGTCTGAAGTAGATATTATTTTTTATTGTTTCTTTTATTTATTGTTTTCTTTGACATTTCTTTGAGATGAAAATATTAAAAAAAAAAATCCAGAATATATATATTTCAGGGTTGAGAAATTCACTTTGAATGTTTTCTATTTACTTTCTAACTGTCAAGAATGAATACCTTATTTCTTATTACTGAATTTATATTATTTCTTATTATTTAATTTATATTATAATATTAATTCTATTGTATAATAGTATAATATAATGATCAGAAAGAGAGAAGTTCCTATCTATCTAATACAATACTAAATTAAACTTGTAGCATCATGATGATTTTGTTCTCTTTTGTCTCTCATTTGCCACGTCTTGATGTAAGATCTATTAGTATTTTTATGCATCTAAATTTTTAATAGAACACAACTCCCAAGATCTATCAATATTTTTATGTATTCTTCTAAATTAATGTGGCAGAAATTGATCTGAATTTTTGAAGCCTGCATCTTGTAACTCCAAAAGCTAACAATTCCTACCCAACCCAGTGCAAGCATTTGCC
This sequence comes from Adansonia madagascariensis, assembly GCA_038381835.1. Taxonomy (NCBI): domain Eukaryota; kingdom Viridiplantae; phylum Streptophyta; class Magnoliopsida; order Malvales; family Malvaceae; genus Adansonia; species Adansonia madagascariensis. The sequence goes on from JBBYHL010000021.1 coordinate 16,508,059, forward strand.
ACGTCTTGATGTAAGGCAAGTTTAGGGAGGAATAAAAAAGGTGTTCACGTCTCACAACATACTTGGAGTTTGTGAGAGTTTTCAAAATAAAATCTGCAAAAATAAGAGAGTAGGATTGTATATAATATAAACCTTCTCATATGGTTCTGACGGGAAAAGTTATAAGCAAAAGGTGTAAGGAAAATGAATGACCATGGAAGTTGAGTATTCCATTTGAACGTGTGACTGACTGCTTTGAGCTCTAAGTTCTCTGAATTTGATGTATTGAAAGTGTACTGTACTCAATTGGTGGTATTATCTTACTATCAATCATGTTTAGAAGGTTTTTGTCTATGATTGTGTATTTTACTTGTGTTCTAAGCACCACAGTGATAACATAATGTCAAATACAAATTCAAATTGTTTACTATTGAGTATGGACTTAATAACATGACTTAAGAGTTGGTCCCTCCAGCAAAATATCCGGAGCTATTTTTGAATGCTTGGCTCATACTATCTTTGCCTGCTAAAATTAATGCTCGTTGGAGAGTCTGATCGAAGGTCAATTTTAGCGTTCATTGTAATATAAATGCATGTTGATAGTGATATTTTTCCTCCTTTATATTCATATCCATACATTGCATGTTTATAGGGAAGGAAAAACATGAATTGATTGGAAACTTTATTGTCCTTCCAGGTTTGCGAGTTAATATATCGATGGGTGAAGGTAGTTATGTTATTAGCACTGCTTTGGTGTCAATCTATTGGAGGATCATTGATGCAACTGCAAATGGACTTTGATGTGTTTCATCATATTTTGTGATTCAACAGTAATGGAAGGCTTGAAATGTCAAATAACTTTATCTTTTTGTTTTATCACAAAGCTAACATCGGCTGAGCTTAAAGACACAGCCTCTAGGCCGCTGGTATGATGTCAGTGGTTTGAAATAACCTTTGCTTAGCTACTTTTCGTCGCGCATGGTTTTTGCTCTACAGCATCAATATGAACATCAATGGTATTCCAATATTAGGTTTAGTTTGTCTTTTGTTGGATCTTTTTGTTTTGTTTATTTATTAAATACTCTTTTTGTTCTTGTAATTTGAACGGATTTTTGTGCATATACGAGGGAAGGAAGGGTTGATTTTTGTCC
>JBBYHL010000021.1:16535491-16625765 GCA_038381835.1 Adansonia madagascariensis
TATCTTATCTGTCATTCTATCATAAAAACAGCCCCTTATTCATGTATTTTCTGTCATGTTTCATCTATTTTCACATGTTTAACACATGCTTGAATGTTCTTCATAGCATGTATTAAGTATGTTCATGGACTTTCTTGCATATTAAGGAATCTCATGGCATAAAAATGCTGTCTTGAAAATTCCAATATGTTTTTTTTTTGCTTAAATACGTTTATGTCATCTTCCATAACATGATTTTTTATGCTATTCATAGAATTATCATTTTCATTCACCTTATTTCTCACCTCCTTGCGTTTTTTGTCATCTCTTCCATGTTAAAATGTCATCTTTGTGTGTTTGCATGCTTGCTTGTTTGCTAAAAATTTGATTTTCAAAAAAGAAACCCCAAGTTAAGTCAATGCTACTGTTAAATAATGGGGGCTAGCATAGATTTAATGTTTTGATCAAATTTGTCCTCCAATCTTGGAGACAAACTAAACCTTCCAAGCCTGGATTCATGGAAATAAAATGTTATTTTCTTTTGTTAAAGTATTAAACCTTAATCTTGAGTCCAATACCTACTTTAATGACATGGTCAATGGGTTGTTTTATCATCCTAAACTATTTTAGGATTGTGGAATGAATTCGTGATGCCCATGTTACTTGTTCCTTTCTGTCACGGATGTTCAGATATCCTAAGTCTACTCCTGGAAAAATCTAAAAACATCAGCCCCCTATTTTGCACTAGCAGCATTGTTGTCTAAGTTTATAAAATCATTTTTGAACCATAAAATATTTTCCTTTATTTTTTTGATATTTCTTCCTTAAAGGGCATCGAAATACCTTTCCAACGGTGTCTTATTGCCCTCGAATCATTCCGGATGAAGGAAATGTGATTTATCAAACCTTTGTTGTCTAGAAACCCTAGATTAGCGAATAGTTTTCTATTTAGGTCATTTTAGCCCACCAAATGATTTTTTTGAACTTCTTGAATATTTTTCTCAAAAAGTTTGCGAAATTCCCTTTCTAGAAGGATATCATTCATGATTTAACAATTCTAGATAAGCTTAAAATGATTTTTCAAAGTTCAATGCATCTTTTTCCCCTATATACGCTACCAGTGTCAAGATAAACCTAACTTCAAAAATTAATTTCACATAGAAAGTGATTTTCTAGGATTTTTGAAATATTTTTACATTAAACCTTATCAAGACATTTTTCCAATAGTATCATATTCACTCCTTAAGGCCTTCGAGTAAACTCGAAATAAATTCAGGAAGGGATATGACATAATGTTATCCCCTGTTTTCAATCCAATTTTTGACATGCCTTTATAGAGACATTTGAATGTCTCAAAATGCATCCAATTTGTTCCCTTGCAACACAAGCCTTTTGGGCTCGGATCAAGGCTTAAGATAAAAATATATTTTATACAAATCTTTGGTTTCCTATTTTAAAAATCTTTTTTTTTTCAAAAAAAAATAACTTTTTCTTCTAAAACGTAAAAAATTTTCATCTTTGGGGATACTCCAACCCTATTACTCCGAAGGGATACTCCAACCTCATTTTTCACTAAATTACTTGAATTTTTTCTCTTAGATTTATTCAAGATTCGTAATTATTTTCTTAAATCATCAAAAATTTTTATTTTTGGGATACTCCAACCCCACCACTTTAAGGGGATACCCTAATCCCATTTTTCATTAAAAAACTCGAATTCTCTCTTTATTCCAAATTATTGTCATAACTTTATCTTTGGGGATACTCCAACCCCACATTTCTAAGGGGATGATCCAACCCCGATTTTACCTTTAAAAAATCCAAAATTTTTCTCTCTTTTGGATGCCTTGGATTGTTTTGATTAAAGTCTTTTTCATCCTTCAAATTACCATCAAATCCAAATTTGTCTCTAAATTGTCATCCCAGTTATTCTTCAATAATATAAGACAATTATGAGATACATCCCGATTGTCCCTCTTTGTACGTTCTTTTGTTTGTGATTGTTTGTTTATGTATTATTATATTCTTTTTTGTCTCACTAATAAGTTTTTCTTTTGTAGTGACTATCATGTATTCATATTTAAATATATTTTTCAATAAAATTTACAAGGATGTTGGTATATCTTCAGTGCCTAATACGGAATATTCGAATTTTCAAAAATTTAATCCAAAAATTATTTTCATAAAAAATCCCTATGCTCCTCATTACCTTCGTAGCGCAAAGGTGATGTTAAACGCATAACCAACTCTTGAACCCAACCAATGAATCTATGGACTTTTGTAGACCCTGAGATCGATGTTTCGAGTTTTATAACTCAGAATATTGTTTTCAATAGGCATTCGATCCTGCCTAGCCTAAAATGATCGGTGGCGACTCCAAGTTTATGGCCATTTCATGGTGGCCATCCAAGACTAGTTGGATGAGTAATTCGCTCGATGGTCTCTCTCCCTTTCATATTACTATGCGTAATCCAAATCCTGATTATGGGTTAACTCAAAGGCTCGACTACAACCAATCACCATATATCTTTAAGTCGCGCATGCTATGCTCTTCGGATCATTCAAAGTTTTAGAGGCGAGCACGTGACGACAATTATATTTATCGATTTTTTATGTTATTATTTTGTAATCCATGATTTTTCTGTTTGTTTCCTTTTGATATGCTATTATTCTTATTTACGATATCTCGTATCCAAAATTTAAATTCAAATTCAGGTCTCACAAGCACATATACAATGGATTAATATATGGAAGGCATCTTAACTTTCGCTGATATATATAGTTTTTATATTTATTCACTCAATTACTTATATTAATCTGTCATCACGAGTAAAAAAAAGATATATTTCAAACAATAAATTTAAATTATTTAAAATTTTGTGGAATTTAAAAAAAATTAAAATTAATGTATACCAAAATTGATTTCAATTTCTTTATATACTACTATTGATTTTAATAGATACTAAATGTATAAAGTTAAAAGGTCAATAAAACTTATTATTTATATCAATAAGAACGTTTTTCTTTGTTAAATTAGCAAGATCAAAAGATAATATTATATTTTTATATAAGAACTTTAAGACGAGGTAAATCATATTATCAGAATTGTTAAATTCTATTAAAAATCACATTATCAGAATTGTTAAATTCTAAAATATAATTTTATTGTTTTTAAAAGATAAAATTATGTTATCTTCAACAAGAATAAATATATAATGCGAAATTATAGAAAAAATTTTGAGTAATGAAATTTTGTGCTTTAATGTATATATTTTGCGTAAATTCTTTCAGTTATTGACTTTTAGATATATTAACCTTTTTTGCTTTAATAATATTAATTGTTTATTGAATATTTGAAATTTTCAAGTGTTGTTTTCTTAGATATGTCATATGGATATACATGTGTATGCAAAATTTGTTTTATCATACTAAAAAATCTGTTTATTACATATTAATTAATATATAAAAAAATTCTTGTATTGCACGAGTCATCAACTAATTTATTATTGAAAGCAATATGAATAAATTTAAAAATATAAAATATACTACGAAAATTATCATGGCCGCACAAAATTTTCAATTCCATAGGGTTTAAATTAAGCAATATACTTATAATTTAACTTAAATATCATGTAATTAACCTTGGTTTATTTACTGATGGAATTCTTAGCATGAAATTATTTATTTTATAGATTTTGATGAATAAGTAAAAATTTTAAAACTAAAGTGAAGAGAAACAAATTAGAGTAATTGATTCATGTCTTCAAATTTCAACTTAAGATATACCAAATATTTACATTTTAACGCTTATGATTTTATATACTAAATCAATAAAATTTGTATATTCGTTTATTAAAATGATATAAAACGAAAGTGAATTAAAAGTTTAAAAATATAAACATATAGTAGAAAATTTCCGATTAAATTTTAACTTTCTTATAACATATTTGTTAGATAAAATTTTGAAGGCTTAAATATAATTTCAAAGAACATAATATATATATATATATCTAAATATATTTAAATAAAATATAAATTTATATTGTAAACTAATTAAATAAAAAATAAAATTCATCTAATATGAAGGCCGGTTCCCAGTCATACTATATGCGGCACTTAGATTTTCAAGAGTTTTGAGGTGTGGCATCAAGTGCCGCACCCTATGGATGCCAATTTCTGGGTTCTAAGCCCTTTAGAGATACTACATTTACCTCGAGTTGTTTTCCTGAAGTCAAACAGAACAATTACATGAGTATTAAGTAAAACAATCCACTATTATTGATAATGAATAAAGCAAATCTTCAAATCTTGAAGATTTAAGTTGTGTAAAATTTTTAAGGATGATTATTATTTTGATTTTTCTTTAAAATATTAATTATTAAGCTTTAAGATCTTAAAAATTAAAAATACCAGTTGCAATATGCCAATTTAAAATGAGTCCTTTATCTAATTAGAAGCTTGCAGCGGCATTGACCAATGTTGCGCCTGATTTTGAACAACTTGTTTGAACATACAATGCAAAATGCAAAACAGTTTCAAAATTTTTTAGAATTAAATTTAACAGTAATTAAAGAATTGTCGAGAATTGAACTTATTTATGGGTTAGGTTATTTATCTGATTTAATAGATCTGACTCGTTTTGATCAGATTTTGAATTAATTTTTTATCAATTCGAATTAACTTGACTTAGACTAAATTAATATTTAATAATTAAAAAAATATTTTATTTAAATTTAATTATAAAATATATAAATATTGATATAAAATTATTTTTAAATTTTTTATTAATTATATATAATAAAATAAATAATATTAATGGATTAAATCGGATTCAAACTTACTTAAAAAAAATTGGGAAGAAAAATTTTTTTTGGCAAAAATTTTGTGTACTATCATCTGCGTGCTACAAATCACGTGACAAACCTAACAGTCTTGCATTACATACAAATCAAACAAGCTGAATGGCTGCTTCTTTTACTTGATTTGAATTTGATTTCTCAACTCAATCTCAATTTAATCTAATCTGATCTATGGCTCCTTTCGTACTTCCTTTCAACTTCTATTTCTTTATCTGAATCCATCAAATTCAGAAGATTTGTTTTTGGTTCAATTATTTGAGTATTATCATTATCAGTCAATAAAAGAAATGGAGACAACGACTCCCTCCCTTCCATTCGACTCCTTTCTTGACCGAATGCGAAACCCTGCTTCGCTCGATCTTGTTCGCTCCATCAAGAGGTTTCTAATTTATAATTTATATCGTTTTAGGGTTTTCTAAATGGATTTCTTTTCTGATTTTTGTTTTTGTTTGAGTTGCCAATTACCCGTTGGTTGGTTGGTTCGTTTCAGCTTCATTGTATCATTCTCGTTTAATGCGTCAAACCCTGAAAATGATGGAAAAAGGATCCAAGACTTTTTTCTGACAATGGAAAATGCTATAAGGGATCATCCTCTATGGGCTGCCTCCTCTGATGCTGAAATTGACAATGCATTGGAGGTAATTTTACTTATTATATTTGGTGTTGCTTTTTATTTATCCATGCTGTTTTATACTTATATAAACATATGCTATTTACTGCAGGGTCTGGAGAAATATGTGATGACCAAACTATATTCGCGGACCTTTGCTTCCTCTGCCGAGGATGTCAAGATGGATGCAGAGATCTCAGACAAGATATGCTTGTTGCAAACCTTCTTGAGGCCTCAACATTTGGACATTCCACCAGTACTTCAAAATGAAGCTTCATGGCTGGTATGCCTTGCCAACCTCATTATTAAATAATTGGGTACTTTTTTCTTTTTATTCATTCTATTCATGCCATGCTCTTTTATGCTTTTGTTGCTGCAATGTTAAAGCATTTTATGTGGATTTTGATGAGACTAATTATTTTCAGCCCAACCTGGTGTTACTTATTTAATAGTCAATAGATAAATGACTTAACAAATACTTTTCCCTAGAAAGTGGCTTAACATTTAGCATCATCACTTCAATTAAATGATGAATGGTTCAATAGCATTAAAAACTGTCAAGATGTACTGCATGAATGAAAGAGTGTATAATACTTTTCTCCTCAAAATTCAATAGCATCATATAAAGCATACTTTGTTACTTTCTGAAAGAGAAAAACTTTAAAAAGGAATTGATTCTAGATACTCTGACAGTATATAGTTAGTCCACGCAAACTTTTTCTAAGGAAGACAAACTGGTTCAAAAAGATTCACTTGCTTTTGCAAAGTTTACATCCGCAAAAAAGTTCCTGATTTTAGTTTTAGATTGGTTCACTCCAATCTATTATTGGGCCTGTGGTTGGATCTCGAAGCTAGAGGCAGTTAACTAGTTATGAAACTTTTTAATATTTGGGGAAAGAGTTAATATAGATTGTGGATGATATCAAATGTGAGTTAGGGAATACATATCATCTTCTTAGATTCTGCATTATCAGGTTTTCTCTGCATCACATAACTTTTTCTTGAGATGAAGAATCATCTAAACAAAATTTCATTGTTTGGTCATCCATGGAGAATTAGGTTGCGTTGGGACTTAGTTTGATTATGAGTGCATAGTTCTGTTTTTATGAATTTTTTTTCTGATCATGTCAGTGCATTGGACAATTGGTGTCTGGACTTCATCTTCATTATGTCTGGTTAAGTATTAGTTATGTGATGATTCTTCCTCATAATAACTAGTGCTCATACTTTTCCTTCTGTCGACCAGCTTGCAGAGAAGGAATTAAAAAGGATCAATGCTTTCAAAGCCCCTCGTGAGAAGCTTCTGTGTATCACGAATTGTTGTAGGGTCATCAACAATTTATTGCTCAATGCTTCAATTTCAGAAGATAGGGTTCTGGGAGGAGCAGATGATTTTCTTCCTGTTGTTATATATGTTACGATCAAGGCAAGCTCTCCTTGGTAATAATGCATTCTACCAATCATCATTCTCATCTCAAATTGTGGATTCTTATGTCTCACATCTTCAGTCACAGTCCCAACATTGCAAAGTGTAATTTGTGCTAGAATCATTTTTGTTTTCATCAAACAGTCTCTGAGAATTTATGTTCAATTTATATTTTGAATACTTCTTTTTGAAAATGCAACATGCTTTTTTCATCCCGAAAATTCTTGATATTTATAGTTCCTCATTCTAAAGTAGTTAATGATTGAAGTAGCATGATGTAGGGAGGAAAGATAAGGATAACGAGAAAACAAAAAATTGACATAGCCGAGACAGAGTAGACGCTATAGAGAGGTTTAGGTCCTGAACAGAAATCTTTAGATAAAATAAGAAAAAATAATCGAATACATGGGCTGTTATCTCTAGGTGCATATAAATAGGCTTAAGTCCTACTCCTACAAGACTTCTTATTCCTAGAAGAATAATAGTTAAACTAAATCATAAAACTTTTCCTAAAATAAAATAGAACTTTATACTAAACAGTAATCTAATTGAACCAGAATTCTTAAAGTAAAAATATAAACTTTATCCCAAACAGAATTCTAAATGAAATAACACTTTAATCTTTATCCTAAAGCAGTAGTTTAAAAGAAACACGGCTTTTCTGAAAAGACTTAATTTCTATAGCAGTAATCTTGATGCTTCTGCATCATTCTCTGCCGGTTGAAAAAGTGGTAGCATCTGCTGAAAAGAATTTGACCGTTTCTTCATAAATTTCAAGATCTCCTTAAGTTTACATGGTCCAAACTTCTTAGACTTCCACTTATGATAAGTACCCTTAGGAAACCAATCACTAATAGCAAAGTTCACAACCTCACTGCAGCTAAAACCACAACTAACTCGAGCTTGATATGACTTGGAAAGGTAATTACAAACTTTCCAAGCTTCCGCACAACCTTTTAGACAGGAACATCATGTCCAAACAAAATGTTTGGAAGAAATAGCATTGTTTTACCCAAAAAGCACATCAAAAACTCCATCTTCACCTTCCTTGAAATGCCTATGTTGATTGACAGTATTTGCATAATTCTCATTGCTAGTTTTTAAGGCTGCTTGTACCTCCTCATGGACCCTTCGGATATGAGCAACAAATGCTTCTTCATTGCCACTCACCCTAGCTTCCTTGCCTTCATTCTTCGAGTCCTCTTTATTATCTTGGCTAGTGGTTGTCATCACCCTCATGATCATCAAGGATTCTCCTTGTGTAGGGCATATATCTAAATCCTCATCATCTTAGTTATATTAATCATAGGTTGGATCTAACAGTTCTTGGCCTCCTTGAAAATAATTTCCTACAATGGCTTCCCGGTCCAAAGTCTTCCGCATGTAACTCCTTGTGTAAATCATCCACTTGCATCTTCTCTTGTTCGCCATTCAATTGAAGGGCATTAATAACCTCTCTTCCAATCCATCTCGTATTGCAATATTTGCAGGTCTAGCTTTATGAAAAGGGTTCTCAGCCTCTTCCTCATCAGAGTCATCCTCTAGACCACCTTTCGGTATGTTATCAAAAGGTTCATGGTCACTTCTCGGAATCTTCATTAGGGCTCCCACTTGCCCTTGTCGCTATAGAGCTTGTCTAGCTCGCGACAATTCCTCAATCATGCACCTCAACTCAATCGATTCTGTTTGTTCTCCCTAGTTCCCTCTACCATAGTCTCTTGTAAGTCCTCTAATACCAATTGCATGTAGAGACAAAAGATAGTGATAACAAGAAAACAAAAAATTGACACAATCGAGAAAGATAGACCCTATAGAGAGGTTTACATCCTAAATGAAAACTTTTATATAAAAAAATAAGAAAAAAATAATCGAATACATCAACTGCTATCTCTAGGTGCATATAAATAGGCTTAAGTCCTACTCCTACAAAACTTCTTATTCCTGGAAGAATAATAGTTAAACTTAGTTGTAAAGAATACTAGTTAAACTTAACCATAAAACTTATTCTAAAGTAAAATAAAACTTTATCCTAAACAGTAATCCAATTGAGCTAAGAATTCTTAAAAGTAGAAATATAACCTTTATCTTGAACAAAATTCTAAACGAAATACAAATCTAATCTTTATCCTAAAGCAGTAATTTAAAAGAAACATAACTTTTCTGAAAGGACTTGGTTTCTACAGTAATAATCTCGATGCTCCTGCTTCATAGCATGTTGTCTGTTGTATTTGCATATCTTTGTTAACCTTCTACTTTGCTTGGTGTCATAAATGTCTATGTCCCCATGTTATTTGTGGAAACAAATCTTTGATCCCTCTTGTGGATGGTTGCAATTATCTCTAAAGCAGCAACTCCTCTTTTATCTTAGTGTGTGCTCATGAGTGGGTGTTGGTGGTGGCAGGATTTTAGTCTCACGTTTCAGTGTTAATTAGTTATCATTGATAAAAATGCAGGTCATTTGGTAGTTTTGACCATGAACTATGTCATTCTGATGTCTTATTAATTCAATTTTTATATTTTCATTGGCATGAGTTCCTTTAAAAAAAATCTTTTTAAAACTGTCTTAGAAAGCAGACATAAGTAACTAAAGTCAATAGCATATTTTTGGAAATAATACCGAGAAAACCGTAATGCTTCCAATTGTTTTCATATTTTGGCAAAGGTTAGCAGAACTTGGAGATACCACTGTGAATTTTGAATTGTATCGCTTAATCACAGATTCTTCAGTGTGATTAGGCCTAGCAATTTTTGACACGACACGCATACGACACATTTTATTCGTGTATGGTTTTATATAATCGTATTTTGTGTCATAATCATGTCGACATGTTTATGACACAAAAACGTGTAAAACACACGTAAGACATGATTAATTAATTGTGCCGTAAACGTTTGTCACATCAATCCGTTTACACGGTTAAAACCCGATTAATTAATCATGTCATAAATGTATAATCATATCCTTACGTATCTATTAACACATTGAAAACACGATAATTTAATGTGTCATAAACGGGTATTCACGTTTAAATTAACAAAGTTATATATATAACACATTAATTTTCAATATAATTATATAATATATATAAACTATACATATTATTTTAAACTTTTAATTAAAAAACTTATTTAATATATAAAAACTACTTTAAGCATTTAATTAATATCCATTTTACTTTAGTTATTAGTAATAATATAATTGTTAAGATAAAGGTCCAACATGATTTATTCATATAATTTTCAATATATTATAATTATAATTTATAAATAATTACTTAAATGTAATATCCAATTCTAATATTATATAATAGAATTATATAATAAAAAAGTTAATTTAATAATATATATATCAATATAAGAATAACATATCATTACCTTATAAACTAATTAAAGTATAGGCTCAATCTTATTAATTAATAGTAAAATAGGTTTCCTATTTTAGATCTCATATTAAACTATTGAGATGATTGTACATTTGTAGCAGGCTAGTAACTCATTATTATTATTAGTAAGTAGTAAATTAGTAACAGGAAAATAGGAAGTACTAATGAATATTAATAATCTACTTCATTAATTCTAACAAATTTTTTATATATTTTAGAATTATGGCGTCTAATAGTGTGAATTGTGATTTGTGAAGAGAAATGTTACAGTTAGAAAGTAAAATAACTTGAAAATGAAGGAAAAACAAAGTTGATTGGTAGATTGGTTGATAATATTCCTGTAATACGTGTCCTAATCATGTTTTTGTGTAATTCGTGTCTTAATTGTGTTTTCATGTTATTCGTATTGTAATTATGTCGTGTCATATTAAACATAGACGGATCAATTTTAATCGTCTCGAATCGTGTCGTATCGTGTGTAACACAAATATAAACCGTGTCATGTTTGTCTTTCGAGGTTTGACACGATTAATTAATCATGTCATGTTCGTGTATCAGATAATCATGTCGTATCAAAAATGAGACACGACACTAAACACGACACGATAACACGAATTACCAGGTCTAAGTGTGATGCAACAGAAAGTTCCCTCAGTTTGGGATTTTTTAGGACATAATTGGTTTGTGCTTTAGGATTATGCTTTACCCTCTTTTGGCCAAGGATTATTCTTTACTTGTTTCTCTATTTTGGCCTTGGATTATGCTTTACTTTTATTTTGTTAGAACGTTGATTATAGTTGATGTTAAAAGCTTGAAGAGTACTCATCCCAATTTACCATAAGGTGTTAGAGTGCAGATTATTTTGTTGCTTTGGAGACATAATGATTAATTCTCATTAATGTTAGCTGGCAAAATCTCATTGACAGGCCAACCCTCCACAGTTGCATTCCAACCTCAAATTCATACAGTTATACAGGAGGCAGTCGAAACTCGTCTCAGAAGCAGCTTACTTTCTCACTAATCTTGTCTCAGCCAAGTCCTTCATTGTAGACTTAAATGCCAAATCTCTTTCTATTGAAGAAAATGAATTTGAGAAGAGTATGGAGGCAGCAAGATTGGTTGATAGAGTGCCCCAAGAACCCTTACCCACCTTAGATGAGAGATCAACATTTGGAAACCAGACAGATCCTGGTCCATCAACAGTAATGCACATGATAACAAAAACTAACATAAATGGTGAATATGATACCCATGACTGATATGAATTCTTTTTCTTTTAATTCTTTATCCTTATACACTCTTTATAAAATTGTCTAATTGTTTATCTTTCACATGGCCATTCTTTGTTCAGGTGGGACAAATTATCCTTACATGGAAGCTGAGGCTGGTGAACTGACAGTGGGTGATGTGGAGACATTACTAAGTTTGTACAAGGATGTGGTAACAAAATATACTAGTTTGTGCAGAACTGTTAGACACCTTTCTATTTCCAAGGCAGTTTCCCGTCTTCCACAAGGAAATAATGACTTGTTAAGAGAGCCTAATGGAAAACACAAAGATACTAGTTGCCAAGGAGATTGACAAGAGGTAAAATAACCAGCAACAGATTTTTGCAATTGAACTTTTCTTAATTTCATTAATATATATGTTGAACAAACAGCGATATGCTCCAAAAAGGTGGGAGAGAAAAAGCCCTATAACAACAATCTCCACTTTTTGAGCTATTATTTACATGTTTACACACAAATATGCATAACATAATATATACATTCATCGAACTGCCAAGTTAGTAGTAATTTGAGGACCATTATTACTTCCTAAGGTTCCCCTACAAGAAGTGTCAAGTTGAGAAAACTTTCTAGTTTCCTTTCCAGAATTTGTACTGCTTAAAGATTTCTTGTGCAAGGCATCAGTACATCTCATGCATATGAATTTTGAAGGTATTGCATCAGCATTGTCAATTCCAGCACATCTTGAATGCTGCCAAACACCACATATGTCACAAGCCAACATTCTCTCACCATCATCATCCTTTGCCCCACAAGTACAATCAACTGTCCAGCTTTCTGTTCCCCTCTCCATTCGAAACCGGTTGAGACCATGTTTTGATGTACATCTGAATTGTACTCGAACTGATCCAGTAGTGCCAACCAATAATTTCAGAGTTATGTTGTCTTCTATGGAACCAAAGTCTAGTAGATCCTCCACTTGAAGCCTCTTAAACATGGCATATACATCTTCATAAGCTTTTGCAGCTTCAATTTTAAGGTCACTAATTGTGGCATTAAGAGGTAGAATAAGCAGTTCTGGGGGAGGAACTGGATCATCTTTAGCAGGGTCAGAAAGCTCTAAATGACACCAAACGCAAATAGCAAGGGGGTTGTGTGCATATGGTTTGTAGTCTTTCACAAATTGCTTGCAATCAAGAAGCTTAGTAACCGAGTCAATCACACGTTCCCCCATAGCTTGAGGTCTGTAAGTCAACATGGTTTCGGGGTCGAGCAATGAATCTAACAAATATTTCAGATCACCCTTGATGTGCTCTTCTGATGGGCAATTTGAGTCCAAGATGGATTCATATTGCAAAGGGCAAAGGGGCTGAAGCCTATTTAGCCATTGTTGTAATAAGGCATTAGTTAGCTACAAAGATATAGTAACCAAGAGACAATTGAACCAAAATTGAATTTGCCTCACCTGAACTCGACATCACTGGAGTTTGTGCAACGAGCCTCAACAACTTTGCCATTGGCTGCCAATTTCCCTCTCAAGTGCTTAAGGCAGTAATCCAGAAGTTCAGGGGAGGCTGCCTTGCACATGACACCCTTAAGAGCACGCCTAGTCACCCAGTTAGACCCTGCTGCCACAGCCATGAGCACTTTAATCATGGCTTGCTGCAAAGACTCTACATCATTTCTTGTCCAGGCACACAACGCATTTGAGTAAGATTCTAACATTTTAGATGTTTTAGGCATTAAGGTCTTGTGGCTTTCAGTAATCATTCTCATGAGGAATGAAAACAAATCCTTCAATGTTGAAAGTTCCGAACATGACAAGGACTGATAAAAAGCGATGATGTTATGAAGGCGAGTTCGGGACTTATGCCCTTGAAAAAGAAACGCAGACAAGGGCATGCTTGAAAGGTCCTCCACTGCTCTCTTGTAAGAATCTTGTGTGAGGGCGTAGCTTCCTAACCCAAACTCATAACCCCAGTTACCATACCACGAGTGACCTCTGGTAATTGCATGTAGTAGCCTGCATTCCATCCCATATTTCTTTGATACATCCATCACAGTTACCTTCCTGTTCAACCAAAATTACCAGAAAGTAGGGTTAATGAAATATTCTGTCGTTGTTCTCAAGAGTACTTAACTACTATTGATGAAAAAAATTCACCGATTTGAGCATTATTCTAAGTACAATAATTTAAAGTAACAACTATTTTTCTGTTAACAGGTCAAGAAAAGAAATGTATGGACACAGTGATGGCTCTAAAGGCTCTGAAGACATGCACACTGATTTACTAGGGTGCAGATAGGGTAATGCAAAACATAGGCGTGGGTCTTCTCCTTTCCTCTTTCCCATCTTGACATAATTTATGTAAATTACCCGAAATAACTAAGAAACAGCAATAATATCGACCGCTCCTCCTTATTTCTGATATCTTGTATACAATGCTATAACATATGAAGGGCACAGCAAACTTTTAATGATATTTAACTTTCAATTTATTATTAAAATTAACCGACAAGTGAACTCAAAGCCATAAATCATACAGAGCCATCAAATGCAGTGAGTAAAAAGAAAAAAAGAAAGAAAGAAAAACGTTAATTGAATATTGATTGATTATGCATAAGCACTAATCATACTATATTTGTAACGTAACATATATTAAATATAGGCATTAAAAGCTTTCACAATATTTAAATATTAATAAACACTAATTCAATATTTTTATACTTATCTTTATAGTAAAAAAAAAAAAAAGGTTTAACATCGCAATTCAATTGATGAGCATGTTACTTTAACTCGAAAACAAGTGTTTGATTTGAATTTGCTCAACATGAATTGAAGAAGAGTGTTGGATTTATTTAAAATTTCTTTTGTATATTTGGAAGGTCAAATCTCCTTGATCACATTCACTGAATACGTATTAGAAGAAAAGCGAAATATCGCAGCAACGGATAAGTTATCGATACATTAGAAGTTATCCCAACTGAAAGACAAGTTTAATTGGTCACATATAGAAGATATAGGTATAGATGTGTAAATATGACAGCCCCTATTTTCAACATCAAAATTGTTTCCGCTTTCTATTTTTACTTTCCACATTCTTTACAGCTTTGCGTATTGCTTAGAGAATCCAAAACAAAATCGGATTAAAGAAAGAAAGAAAGAAAGAAAAAGAAATCATTGGATAGAGAATTAACAAGAGAAAAAAATAAGGACGAAAGTGATAAGGTGGTGTCCAAACCTAACAGAGAGAGCCGTACAGAGTCTATCCCAGAAGTTCATGATTTGAAAACCAGAGAGAAGGTCGGAGCCTCCTTCTCTGCCATTGACGGTGAGAAGATGGCCATAACCATTTGAGTGAACAACTCCATGCAGCAAATGACTATTATCTTCAAACTGTGAATATCCCCATTCTTCAACATCAACATCATCCCCGTTGTTACAACAACAGTTGCTCCTCTTCCTATATCATTATCATTATCATTATCATAACAATCCCACAAATTCAGAATTTCAGATGTTAGTTACTATAAAAAAGGCAAATTTTGAAAAAAAAGAAAAGAAAAGAAAAGAAATTTATGACCTTGAATCTGAGAAATGGAGAGGATTGGCGCAGCAGCCTGGACAAGAGTTGTTCTCTTTACCATTTATGGCATTATCGGAACTTCTTATTATAAAATGATATCTCTTTCTGCAAACTGGATGACCGCTCCAACCTTTCTTCCATTGCCCCATCCCAACAGAATAAATAAATAAATAAATAAATAAATCATTTTGGTTACTTCTCTAATAAATAAATAAATAAATCATTTTTGCCATCTAGTTATTTTCATTGCTTAGTATTTTTTAAAAATTGTTTGTTCCATGTGCTTTTTTCCTTTTTTACATTTCATTATTACTTACGTAATTATTGAGTAGTTCAGTTAATTAAAGCTTAGTTTTTTTTTTTTCTAATCGAAAGAAAGAATTATTTTTTATTTGGTTGGTTTTGATTTTTCATATACAGGAATAGAATGCAAAAATGCCCAACTACAGTGCACTCAACCCGAACCCTGTGGGGGAAGCGAGTCAACTCACCAAAGACTCGACACTGGTCGCAGTATACAGATCTGGAGGATCTGGTGACGTCTTCCTCGATCACATAAAGCGCCACGACGATCGACGAGGGATCGCGGGCTTCCGTAACAAAATCGCCGACTCTAAACAGGATCTGCCACGTCATCAGGCAGGGAAGGACCGGCGGCGCAAAGGCAGTGGTGAGGCGGGCGTTAGCGGAGAGGAAGCTCCGAACGGCGTCGCGGAAAGGCTTACCGGAAGCGGAGGCGATGGCAGCGGGGGAAGGGAAAGCGAGGAAATCGGAGAGATCGGCGGTGACTCTGGTAGACCTGCGAGCCCTCTTGAGAGGCCTGGTTATACCGTGGATCTCCACCATTACTAGGTTAGAGGGATTTTCTTTGAGTTTTGTTTTGTTGTGTCGTGTTGGTTGTCTGGTCAGTCCGGTGGTGAAAGAGTAGTGAGTTAAGTAAGGCCTCTTTGGACGGCTTTTTAGCTTTTTACAAACAAAGCCAAGTCTCCTACTACTGGTAGTACTAGGAGTAGGGTTTTTGGTTCTTCGTTGTTTCTTCTTTTGGGGGGAGATTTTGGCGCTTCTTTTTTCCTTTTAATTTTCTTGATCTACCCGGTAATCCTTATTTGTAACGTATGCTGGCTCGTGGAATTCATGTCACAGAATCAAATTAAGAAAAAAAATTTTTTAAATCGAAGCTGTAATAATAAAATGAAATTAAGATTGTTTGGGACTCATAATTCTAAAAAGTAGCTACTTGTTAAAATACTATTGACATTTTTTTTTATATTTTTTTAACTTTTTAAAAAATTTCTACTCTATTATATTTTTAATTTATTATTTTTTAAAAATATAGTGTTTAAACAAATAATTTTAGTTAATTTTTTGATAAATTATAAATCTATTTAGTTCACTTAGAATAATAAACAGTAAACATTTAACTCCATCCAAACTTATAACCTTCCATTTTATCTTTGTTTTAACTATCGATAATATTAACCTTCTTATTATTATTATTATCATTATTCAAAATTAAGGTTGAGGGTTAGGTTTTTGTAATCTTTGGAATTCATTTTTCTTCTATTTGATAAAGTTTGTGCCACTATTTATCAATAATTTGCTTTTAATTCCATTTTTCTCTTTTTTGGATCTAAACCTCTTTACTTCTATAAGCCAAAACACTTTTGAAACTAAAAAATGTTTATTGCAAAAATTTTCATAAAGTCCTTAAGTTTTAGTTGATGTTGTCTATTCAAGTTTGTTACCTTGATATAAAATAGAAAACTAGGAGATTAAGAGAGAGAAAAAGATTTGGGAGGGAGAAATTTTCCTTAGTGTATTTCTTGGATTTTGTTTCTGCATCATTCATGCCATCTATATGGCCTTGTTAACTTAGACTCGCATATTTCTAAACAACCAACATTAACGATGAGAAAGAGAAAATAACAAAACTAACATTGGTGGTAACAAACACAAGATTTAGGCTGTGCATTGGGCTCCCATTACACAATTGCCATGACCTGACCCATTATCCTTTCATAACTAGTCTTCCTTGATAAATATTAAAAATAATCTATAACAAAACTTTTGATGAAACAATCCTTGAGGACAAGGATTGAAGGTGGGAAATTGTTGTCAGAGATCAAGAAGCACCTCCCAAGTTGCACCCTCTAAAAAAAGAATTTTTCATCTAAATGAAAACCTAGGTAATTGCTTGATCACCTTTCTTCACAATATGCCTACTAGAACTTGAATTGGCTCATGGTGATGGTGTCATCATTAGCAGAAAATTGGTAGTAGGGTCTTGAAGGTCTATGACCAATGTGAAGTTCAACGAGTAAACATGAAATATAGGATGAACTTTGGACCCTAGTGCTAACTTCAACTTATAGGCAGCTTTACTAATTTTCTCAATCACCTAGAAGGACCCAAAATACTTAGGTGCCAGTTTCATGCACCATTTAGTGTGCATTATGTGTTACGTATTAGGTTAGAGTTTAAGATAAATCCAAGCACTAATGTCAAACTCTCACTCATTGTATCTCTTATCTACTAATGTCTTTATATGATTCTGGGATTGTTAAAGATTTCCTCAACATCTTGATAGCTGCCTCTCTAGCTTACAAACTCCTGTTCATAAAAGCAACTAAGGACTTCCCTTCACAATAAAGCCAATGCATAGATGGTGATTGACCATAGGCAACCTCATATGAGGTAGTGTGAATAATTGTATGGTATAAGGTGTTGTACTACCATTCAGTTACAGCTAGCCAATACACCTAGTCCTTGGGTTACTCTCCAATCATAAAATGAAGGTAACGTTCCAAACACCTATTCACTATTTCAAATTAGCCATCAGTTTGTGGCTGGTAAGCGATCAAGAACTTAAGAGAAGTACCAAGTCTCTTGAAAAAAATCCTGCCAAAATTGACTCAAGAATTTGTTATCTCTATAAGAAATAATTTTGTTGGGCTTGCTATGTAACTTATAAACAGTTTCCAAGAAAAATTGCACTGTTGTCAATGCAATAAATAAATGAGCTAAGAGAACAAAATGGGCATTCTTAGTGGGCATGTCCACTATAACAAAAATAAAATCTTTGCTAATCAACTTAAAAAAACCCTCAATAAAGGCATGCTAATGTTAAACCAGATCCTTTCAAGAATTACTGAGGGTTACATGTAGACTAGGACTAGCAGGATGATCATACTTTCATTATTGAAAATAAGTCATTCTCTTCCTATCCTTTTAACATGCTTCCTTAACCCATTCTAATATAGTAAGATAGAAAACTGGTTGATAGTAACCTAAGTGCACAAATGACCCCTTAAGGGACTATTTGAAATGATGAGATCAAGTCTTTTTTCAAGTTAGGTTGATCTCTAACTAAAAGTTTCTTTTTTTTCTGAGTTAACTTAAATACCATGAGTACATTAGGGATAGAACAAAGGAATGAGTGAGCTCATAAATGAGTTGTTGCAGCTTAGTATCATGTTTCTAGGAGTCTCTAATTTTGATCATGAAGCTAATACTCATAGTGGAAATAGCCATGACCTATTCAGTTAGAGTTTTAGGATGGCCGAATAAAACCTTAGCTACTTTATTTGTTTTTTTCTTTCGATAAAGAACATCATAATTATACCTTAGCATTTTGGAGACATAAATTAAGTTGTAGAGCTCAAGTAATGGCTTGCTGATCAAGAAAAAATCTCAAGCTTTAGTGATCTATCTTGATATTGAAGTGTCTTCCCATTAGATAAAAACCTTCTTTCTTTATTACTAAAAGCAGTACTAGCATTTCCTATCTTGCAAATAGAAAAAAAGATTGATGCCTAAGGACTAAGACTTTGTTGAAAGAAGCCATAAGTTTCCCTTGTTGTGTAAAAACAACTCCAACCCCACATAAGAATTATATGTTTCCATTGTAAACCTAGAAGCAAAATAAGGCATGGCTAATTCAAGAGTAGATGTTAAAGCCAACTTGAGCTTCTAAAAGGATTGGGTTGCATTATCAATCCATTTTTAACTCTCTTTCTTGGGTAAGTTAGTTAGAAGTTTAGTAATCTCTACATTGCTCTTTATGAACCTTCAATAGTAGCTTATAAGGCTTAGGAAATTCCCTTAGTTCCTTGATTATCTTGGGTGAGGGCTATTCTTTGATGCACTCGATCTTACCCTCATCCATAGCTATGCCCTGCTTGTGATAACATGGCCTAAATAGTCAACTTCAGTAACCCTAAGCTTACATTGGCTAAGTTTAACAAATAATGGGTTATTTAAAGAACCTTAAACATTACCTTAAGATGTTGTAGGTTAGCATCCCAGTCAATGGAATAAACCAAGATGTCAAAAAAATGACCACTACAAATTGTTAGAGTTAAGATTTGCGGAGTTGGTTCATCAATCCTTGGAAAGTTGTAGCAGCATTGGTTAAGCCAAATGGCATGATCAGGAACTCATAGTGGCTCTCATGGGTTTGGAAAGTCATCTTCTACATGTATCTATCAAACATTCTGATTTGGTGGTAGCTCGATCAAAGATTTAGCTTGAAGAAGTAAATGACATAGACCAGCTTATTAGAGAGATCATCCATTAAGGAAATGGGAACCTTAATTGTTAACTAGTTAAGCTATCTATAGTCCAAAGAAAGCTTTTAACTACCATTTTTCTTCTTAACCATCACTATTTAGGAAGCAAAGGAATTGAAGCCAGTTCTAATCATAGCAAAGTCAAGCATTTGCTTGATCATCTTTTCAAATTCATTATTCTAGATGACTTGATACTTATAAGACTTGAGTTGAATAGCCTAAGTCTCACTCTTGAGGGTTATTTTATGAACTTGTATCGTATGAAAGGTAATGTGCTAGGCTCAATAAGATATTAGCAAACTCTTTCAACAATAGTTGCTAGGATGTTTCATCATCAGTACCCTTCGCTGATCTAATTTGTAGGTAAAGGCTAGTTGCCATCATAAAGGCATAAGGTATGGTCTAATTCCATTCAACATAAAAGCAATGAGGTTGGAGCTATTTTTAGCACTCATCAGTGTACATGATTAGAATAAATCCCTTAGACAGTAAGCTATTTAGAGTCAACTTGAAACTAAACAGTACATGATGTGAAATCTCATAGAATAAGGCCAAAAGACACTAACCATTGCACAATAAGTACTGCATCACAACTAGATAGTGCTAGTTCCATAGAATCAGTAGAGAATTGAACTCTTTGTACCCTCTACTGGACTTGCATATAAACCTTAGAGGTGACCATATTATCGCCATCAGCAATGGCAACCCTAAACTAAATGTATTACCATAAAGGTAATCGTAACAGTTTGACAAGAAAGTTATTATGAAAGTTGTGAATACATATTGAGTTAATTTAGATTTAAAAATAACTGATATAGCTGCAATTTAAGGTATCGATGACCATTCGTATAATTGGCCCCAATAGCATAGCCAATTCTTCCTTTTCTCCTCGATCTTGGCAATGAATAGACTTAGGCATGGATTGAATCGCGACCCAAATTTTTTTCAATCCCAAGCCTAAGCTCTTATTTCATATGCCCATACCCTATGTTTAGGCTCGAATTACTGTTTCATCACATTAAAAATATTTTTATTAATATTTATATGTTTTATAATTAAATTTAAATAAAAATATATTATTTCAAATTAAAATTACTATTTTGAGTTAGCCAGGAACAGAAATATTGATACTCGAGCTCGAGCCCAATATGGCTAGGTCTAGCAGTGGGCATGGGTTTAGAATAGTTTGTATTAAAGGTTATGGGTGTTTTTTGAGTGTTATGAGTAAAGGGTTGAGGTATTAGTGATTAAAAGGTTTGTGGTAGGCATTTCCATAAAACCTAAAATCACTTTTTTGGGTTAAGTTCTTCATCTCACCCTTCAGAAATAAAACTAATATAGTTGTAATTTGAGGTATTGATGACCAACTGTATACTTTGCCCTACACCAATAACATAGCCTATTCTTCTTTTTCTCCTCCATCTCGGTAGTGAGAATCGATTTAGGATAGTTTGCATTGAAGATGAATGGTGTTTTTTAAGTGTTACGAGTAAAGGTTTTTTAATGTATTAGTGGTTTAGGGGTTCATGGTTAGTGGTAGCTTAAGAATAGGGTTAAGGGAATCCTGTATTCTAAATTTGACAATTTAAAAATACATATTCATTAATAAATCAAGATTTACATTATACAAAGTATCCAACGAAAAATATAGCTAGGTTACAACTTGGATTCCATTAGGATCTTCAAATTGTGTTTACATGTGATTACAAAAATTTGTGAAATATAATGTCTTTAAAAATAAAGATCTTACCTCCTCAAAGACTTATAACTTTAAGGGAGAAATCCTTCTCCGAGGGATATCCAAGTGGATGACAATAAGAACCTTCTCAAGGTATGGGGTTTCTTTAGCGCTAGCTAAAAGATCATGGGTTTTCAACAAGAGTTATTGATGCTTGATTTTTTCAAGAACAAATCAAGAACGATTTTTGATCGATAAAGAAATGAAAAATAATAATGGAGGAAAACAAGAAAAAGTTAACATCAACTTTATTAAGGTTTAGTCAAATTAGGGTTTATAAAAATATCACACAGCTAAATCACATTAACAATGTATTGATACATTGTAAATTAAGTTAAGTTATTAAACATTAGATCAAGATCTACTTAATCAATGGTCGACCCAAATTAATGTTTATGAAGATAGCTAAAACTTTTTTACCTAGTTTAACCAAGATTAGGCTAAGTTACTAAGTAATTAATATCTTAACTTATTACCACATTTGTTGGGCTTTGAATTATTTATGTCAAACTCCAATCCGTGTTTAATTAGACTTTATTCAAAACAAGGCATATTAGATTAACTAATTACAATTTTGGCCTAACCCTAAATTTACATGAAAAAATTAATTCCTAATTAATTTTTTACCTAAGTAAAACAATTTGCTTTATGTAAATTTAAGTAAATAACTATCAAATAATTTATTTTAATTCACTAAGAGTAATTATCAAATAATTATCTTAGTATCCAAGAATAAAATTTGGCTATTATAAAGACCAAGATAGTTAGTACCATACTAATGTGTGTTTTGTTTTGTTCTAGTACTGGTACATACCAATACTATTATGTTTTGGTGTACCATTACGAGTGTACTGTATTTTTAAATACCTTTTTTTCATATTTAAATATATATTTATAGCATATTTTCAAGTTTCTTAATAAGGGATATATTATATAGACATGCAAATATACCTCTATTATATAGGTATATATATTTATATGCAAGTATAATGTCTAAGCATCAAGGAAAATAAGTTGCATTAGAAATAATGAAAGTCATTAGCTCCAAAAAGTTTTGGAAAAAGCATGTTGAGATTCTAAATGTGCAAGAACTATTACCTAAAGTGTTAAGAATATGTGATGGTTATGAAAAGCCACATATGGCTTTTCTTTACGAAGCTATGGATAGAGCAAAGTTGGCAACTAAAAAATAATAGCTTTTTAGAAAGTCATTGATAGAAGATCAAGTTCTTAACTTCAAAGTAATTTGCATTCTGTTGGTATGTTGTAAAACTTTCAAATATTCTAAATTTTAATATGTTCTATTTATATGTTTAGTATAATATTTTATTATATAGGATATTTCTCAAATCCACAATTTCAATATGGAGGTAATTCCTCCAGTCATATGATTCACTAAAACATGGAAGGGAGTAAATCTGTTATATAAAAGCTAAGCTTGCCTTGAATTCATCAAATTTTTGCAATGAATCAGGTATATATTTACATACTTTATCAAAAAATTTTATACTGAGATAAAATAGATACTTTTGGTATACCATTAGTGCAAACTAGAATTCCAATGACTAATCTTGCTAAAAATAATTTGACATTTATAATTATGTACATAATGAGAATATGATTATAGATAATTTAAGAATTGCATCTTATTTTCATATAGCTCAATGGTGGATTCAACAGAAATTATGCCTTTTTACTTCAGTGCATTGTAGTTAAAGTTTTGAGTTAAACAACTTTATCATCAAATTGCAGGTGCAATTGGGGTACATTTAACTTGATTCATACCAAGAAAATGGTTAGGCTAAAGCACAAAAAGCTTTAAAAAATTAATTTATATCCATTAATAACATAAGATTAAAGCTAAGGCACACGCAAAGTATAAGAGAATAAGAAATATGGCATAAATTTAATCAACCTCAATAATATATTCGAATAGGAGGATCCCTTAAATACACAAATTAAAGAAAGAGAAAATGATGTGCTTAATTAATGAACAAAATTTTATATGGTTGCCTGAAGAGTTTCTCAATGAAAATCTTGTTGAAGAAACTTAAGGTTTGGATATGGATAATATTTCACCTATTTCATCTAATAAAGAAACTTTTTATTTATCTACATCAAGTGGTTATAATGATGATGATTCTAGTCGCAATAATGAAGGTACGTATAATATTGAACTTGAGCAAAGGCATTTTAGTCCTTTTCATGGGAACCTAGGTATAACTGGATTTCTTGATGATGTTTACCCAAGTTTGTTTGGAATAAATGCCTCAATAGTATACAAAATAAAAAAGGTAGGAATAGTAAAACTCAAAAAAAAATTGAAAGAAACACTTTAAAGTTTTATCCTTAAGTAGTTTTAATGAGAATGAAATCAAAGGAGTCATTGTCTCAAACTAGTCATTCTTACCAACAACAGGCATCATATCCATCTTAATTTGAACAAAGTTCTAGTTATGGACCTTATGTTTACCATTTACCATGTCCCATGCTTCCTACTAATGATACACTTTATGGTTCTGTTCTTCCACATTTTACATATAACATCACACCTCCATCATTTTCAAGATATACAATAACCATGAATTCTACTTTTCTTTCTCCACATGTATGGGATGGCGATCAAAATCAAGAAAGTGATAAAAGTAGAGGTGCTCTGGATTCTCCACGTTATTCAGTTTGGTGGTAAATTATAAAATGGACTTTATACTTGTGTGCTTTTTATTAAATTAATGTTCAATTAGCTTTTTATTTCAACATTATGGAATTATTTTGATGCTACTTTTGAACTCTTGGCTGTTATTATACATGATTTTATTTCTATGATTTAGTTTGATAAATGTTTTGAATAATATCATTATCCATATTAATATTTTAAGAAAACATTTATTTATAAAAGTAGAGATCTTATTTTTATAAATTAAATAAAACTTGTAAAAAGTTTATTATTAATGTTATAATAATAAAATATGATAATCAAAATGCATACATATATTGTTTTGAAAGAAAATGTGATTTTTAGAGAAATTACATTCATGACAATCGTAATATGCAACATTCGTGACATCCATAACAAAATCCATATCCGTGATTTAATACTATGCTTCTTATGAATCCTAGGTTAATATCATTCCAACGACAAGCTGTTTCTTTACTAGGAACATCTCATCAACATTAGGACACGTTCAGATTCTTAAGGTTATGTCCTTCAAGAAAAAAAAAATCCCTTAATACCAATGGCATTGCACATATTTCCAATTCAAAACAATTGACATGTAGAAACATTTTGACTAAAAGGTCCCTCTGAATCTCAACCTTACAAAACAAACATCAACAAATTGTGTGTATCTAATTTTTATTTTTTTAAATTTGATTATATTGCGTTAATGAACTTCGTTCTAGATGTAAATTTTGCTTTCCTTTAAGAATTTAACACATAATAATTTTATTTGCCTTTTAGTATCAAACTTAACATCAATTATATGTAAGTTAAAAGAAAAAAAGTTTTCTTTCTTAAGGTTTGATGTTTTATTTCTATTTTGTAATGAATCCTGATCCATCTAACTTTATAGAGATCTTAGTAACAATTCATTTAACCCAACAAGAGCTCCACTTAGTTCTCAACCTTTTTGTCACCCACTACTGTGCGTTCACAATCTGAGTTCTTCTTTCCACTGTTGTAAAAACTCACATAAAATTTCATAATGTGTAATGTCATTGAACATGGACCACTCTAAGGATTTGTAACATAAAAGCTTTTTAGCTTCCAATAGAATTGTTGGGCAATTTTATGCCTAAGGGTCGGTTCCTAATACGAAAAAAAGCCATTTCCAAAAGCAAAATAAGGAAAAATTCAATACTTTAATAATCAAAGGGAAGGTCAATTCCTGAATTGCTAGAACAGGTTCCAATAACACAAATATAAATATACACATATATGATAATTGTTCAAAACTAAAAACCAGATTTCAAAAAATTAATAGTAACATAAAAATATAATAAAAATATTTCAAAGGAGCATGAATAGAATATATATATATATAAAATAATTCAATAATGGAAAATCATGAAGAACACAAATCGTATTCTCTTATCGAAAATTGTTAAACAGAAAAAAATGAAATAGATTAAGTCAAGATAGAGCTTTTGACCTTAAAATGATTTTTGCCTACCTTTCAATTGCTTGATAGTTATTCACTATTCATCTCCTAGACATCCTTAATCACTTTGCTGTTGACAACACTTATCAATGGTAATATAGCAAACCTAAATATGGTAGAATTTTTCTCTTGATGATAGAATTAAATAATAAAATTAACAGGAAGAAAAACAAAGGCTACTAATTTTTTCAATAAAACCGAAATAATTAGGCAAACCCAAACAACTATTTTAGATAGTTTTTTTAATTCAGAAATTCAAACAAATAGGAACTATTTTAGTGCATTTTAAAGTTTGGATCGATAACTATTTTGATTAGAACATGTCTTAATATGACATAGTTATTTGGTTAGGATGGGCTTAAAAAAATGTTAAATGAATAGGCTCCAAATAGATAAGGTCCACTCTACATTCAACCCAAGCTTGAGTCTTAGTTTGGTGCATGTGTGCATATATGGTCCACCAAAGTTTGTGTAGGTCCTCATCCTTCATAAAAACTTGGGTGCCCCTTAGTGCCCAACCCTACTTGAAATTAAGCCTATATAAACTATATAAATAAACTTATAAGTTTTCCATGTGGGATTCCACACTAACCAACTTTTTTCTCTTCAAGTGGAAACTTTGAGATTAATTTCTCATTCATTATGGATATTAATTGTGTAATGTGTTTTAATACACTATGTATGTACATAGACAACTTATGTATTGATATATGTTTTTCATATTTATACACTTAATAGTCATTGAAATCCAACGAGAATCACTTTTATGTTTAGCTAGCACTCTTTCCATGAAATGAAAAATACTTCAATAGATCAAAAGTTCAAAGAAATGGATTTGATTCAAGTAGTCAAACCTATAAGCCTTATCCAAAGTTTGGGCCTTACTATTTTATTACTTCTCCAAGTAATTTCCCAAGTAACTTTACTATTAGGACTATAATTTGATCTTACCCTACAAGTGATGTATTGACAAATCAAATAAAAAAATATCTTCGAACTTCACAATAGAACTTTTATTATGTCGCAACGTGGTCCAGATACGAATCCTGACCAAGCCTAACTTAAATGGCCTTTACTCCTATATTTGTTAAATTTATCACTACTTTATATTCTCTTATTTCTATAAGCCATATCATTATCGATATTTTCTTATTTTTGAGGATTGGATGGTCGAGATGAATCGCTCACTCGACTTAACCCTAAATAGTTATTACAAAATGCCTATTTATTTGGAGTTGCCACTAAGCTATTTAGGCTAGGTGAGATTGGTTACCTATCAGAGTTTTTATTTTGAGGGTTACGAGACCTTAAAATACTAACTCTAAGGCCCACGATCATACTAGAGATCATATAAAGGGTCTAGGAGTCAGTTACAATCACAAGTAAGGATCGACCCTCTCATGATGCTCGAAAATCAGTACCTTAATTAACTTGAATTTTAATTTTTATTTAGTTTCAACATATAGCATTTAATTATAAAATCCCAAAATAATAATTTATAATGCAAATTTATTATTCGTGTTAGGAAAATCGAGTTTTTTAAATTTAAAAAAAAAATTCAAAATCTCTTACGCATTCAATCGAAGAACCAATGGAACGCGAAAGCTTTATCATTCTCTTTTGTATCCCAACCGAAAAGCAAAGGAACACAAAAGGTTTTAAGATTGAAAATATCTTTTGCATCCTGGTGGAGGGCCAAAGGAATGCGAAAGGTTCTATTATTATTTTTTAAAAATTTATAAAATCTCGATTTTCATTTTGAAAAAGATATCTCGATATTAAAAAATCCTAGAACCTCTCTCATATTTTGGGAGAAATTCTACGTATTATTTTAACTTGGAGACATTGCCTTAATTTCCTAAAAAGAATATTTTATATTTTATTGAAAATATTTATATAACTTTCTAAGACCCAATAACAATCTAAAATGACGAGCCTATTCCTAATGTGTTCCTTAGACATGAAAATATCCTTGTAATCACATAGGACCTGGTTCTAGCAAAAATAGCAAAATGCCCCTAAGGTATACATTCGACGTGAAAGTATCCTCATGCACCTAATGGACACTAAAATGACCTTAAAAGGCTAAATAAATCCTAAACATTCATCTTTGGCATAAAAGCATCCCAGTGAGAAAAATTATGAAAATGCCTCTAGGATATACCTTCACGATGAAAGTATCCCGATACCCCTAATGGGCACTAAAATGACCTTAAAAGGCTAAATGAATCCTAAACATTCACCTTTGGCATAAAAGCATCCGAGTGAGAAAAATTATAAAAATGCCTCTAGGGTATGCCTTCGACATGAAAATATCCAGTACCCTTAATGGACAATAAAATGACCTTAGAAGGCTGAATGAATCCTAAACATTCACCTTTGGCATAAAAGTATTCGAGTAAGGAAAATTATGAAAATGCCCTTAGGGTATGAAACAAACAAACTTCAAAGATTTAAGTGGAGATTTTACCTTAACAAGCCTTGAGTTTTTTTAAGTGTTATCTTTTCTTTTTGCTTCCCTCTTTTTTTTTGGTCTCTAAAAAAACCTCTTTATGAAATAACATCCTCCTTTCTTTATAGGGGGAGGATTCGGCCAAGGATTTTTTTTTATTTATTTATTTGATGTTGTAGTTTACTTGTTAGGTTCGATAAGTAATAAATATTGTCATAAGCCCATGCCTTTGTTATCTTTTCTTACGAGCCACCATCTCTATTGTCATAATCATGCTACTTTAGGTGAAATGATGATTTTGGTTAGCTTGATGGAATTAGTTGGAATGAAACTAAATCAATTGGAAAAGAATTTAATTCTAACCAAATTAGGTTTCATGTAACTAAATTGGCAAATTATAAAATTACTTATGTAAAAGCAAAATTACATTATGAATTTACAAGTAAACATATTCTTAGAAGTAAAGAAACAAATGCAATAAGGTGCATAAAAAGCTTAATTGGAAATTCCATGAAAAATGATAATAAATTAAAATTCATGTACTCAACAAAATTTCACATAATAAATCCAATTAAGAATTCAACCATAGGGAAATCACATAAAAAATAAATAAATAAATAAATAAATTTTGAATCAAAATAATTGATATAAAAAATAAATAAAAATTTAAAAGAAAAAGTTAGTGGACTTGGTTGGAAAGTTAAATATTAAGATGGGCTTGGTAGGCTTTTAGAGAATGAATTGGGCGTGGTGGAAGATCAAGAAAATGGGGTTGTTGAGAAATTATGGGGCTTACTTAGTCTATTTATAAAATTTGTAGTTTTTAAGCCTATTAATGAGATTTTGCCCAAAATAAAATTAATAAAAAGTTTTTATAAAGATTTCAAGTATTGGATCATACAAGGAAAGTTTTTGAGAAGTCTTATGTGCAAGAAAAAAATAAAATCTAAAACTCGTAAAATTTTACGAGAAAACTTCAATGGAAGAAATTTGTTATTTTGAAAAAAGTGCAAATCTCATAAAACAAATTGAATTTTTTTTTTAAAAAAACTGATTTAATATAATTTTAATGAAAATATTTAATGAATTTTAAAATCTAAAACTTGAAAATTTCCTCCCGAAAAAAATGGAGTAGTAACTCCGTATCTTGAAAATAAAAAAATTAAAAAAATATGCAAAACTCATAAAAGAAAATAAATTTTGAAAAACTGATTTGGTGGTGGTTAAATGAAAATATTTGAAGAATTTTGAAGTTTAAAACTCAAGAAAATTCTACCGAAAATTTTACAAATTAAAAGAAACTCATATTTTAGGATCAAAAAATTTTAAAGAATACATTAAAACTTATAAAAAATGAATTAAATAAAACATATTATCAAAAATATTGATTTACAAAACGGTAAATATAAAAACTTAAAATTTAAAATAATTTTATCAGAAAAAATTTCACAAGTATAATACTCACTGTACTATAAAAAATTCAAAATTAATTACAAAAATAGACAACTTGACACCTTGTGGTATAAAATATTAATATGAATTTTTTTAAATATTTTTGATTTTTTTGAAATGCATATTAGCATTACTACTGCACAAGTGTCAGTAAAAATATACGATGATCAATTTTTCAAGCTTTACGAAAAAATCTCAAAAAATTCATGAAAATGAAAAATTTGACCGTGATATCATCTGCAAGAATGATTTTTTGAATTTGATAAGAAAATATTTAAAAACAAAATTTTCCTTTGGAATATTTATCCTTTCATCTGAGATCGATCTTCAAATGGCATTTTTTGTAAAGTCAACTTACGGTGTCCAAATTATGACTAAAAAGGTCTCGAAAAGGTCTTGTTCATCTAAAAGATATTAGTCCTAATAAGGTGGCCGCTATGTTCTTGATCTCAACTATTAGGGATTAATAAAAATGAAACCTGTATGAAATTAGATATCTACATATTAGTAGTAGTGTAATAATTATTGTAGCAATTGCTAGACTTGGTTGTTTTTTCCTTGGTGATTGGTGTTACTGTTTAGCACTTTTTGTCTTTTTGTGAGTTTGGCTATTATTTGGTGTTGGTTTTTGTTTCTTTTTTGGGGCTTGGTTATTATTTTATAGGAAAGGTCCATTTTCACTCCTATGTTTTAGCTCGCATAACACTTAATCCCCTATGCTTGTTTTGTGACACTTAACCCTCGTAGGCCATTACAATAAAAGAAGGCAAGATTGTTATATTTTTTGCCCAGCTAATACTTTTATACGAAAAATACCCTCATCTTCTTTTTCCCCCTTCTTCTTATCTCAAGCTAAAACCTTAACCCTAAAAATTTTAAATTCCATCAATTTTAATAAATAAACCAAAACCTAATTTAATTAAACCTAAAATAAAAACATTCCATCATCTAAAATTTCAAATCTCATTTAAGAATTCTATAATCTAATTATTTTACACATAGATTCTAAGATTTTTGTATAAATATGAAAACTTAAAAGATGAAAAAATCCATAGTTAGAACAAATTTAAAATATGAAAAAAAATCAAAATCTAGTTAAATCCCATTTTCCAGTATGATATAACGCAACATTCATAAAGAGAGGAAAATACTCGATTATCGACTTCTTGATCGTGTTGTAAGGCCTGGTTTTGAAAATAAAGTCTTCTTTTTTTTCTTAAACTAGAAAATAAAGTTTCTAGGTCTTAGAGTTTTGGGTCTTTGCATTTTATCTGCAGTGATAATTTAAAATAGGGACCTCGTAATCCATCATCACCATCCTTCATGAACCCTTTCGCTTCCCTATCCTTTTTTCTTATCAAGATTTGGCAATTTGCAAATTGAAGTAAGCATTTGTTTTATTTTCATGATGATGAAAATAAAAAACAATGTTCATTTGTCCTAAATAATTTTTCACATGCCATTTTTATCTATGTTTTTAACCAAATCTATAATAAACCCTAAATTAATGTTCCCTTCCTAAACCCATAACATTTAATCAACCAAAAATTTCATAGATAAATGAAGAAAAAATCTCAATGGTTATAGATCTTTCATGAGTCGGATTAGATCTTTCATGGCCTTCTCTATGTTTATAGTGTTTACCAAAAATCTCAATAAATTTAAACTTAGAAAAGAAGAAAAATATTTGATTCAAAATTGTAAAAAGGAAAAGGAAAAAAAAAGAGGGCATTTTCATCAATTTTAAGGGTACAATAGTGATTTCAAGTAAAATTTAACAGAGTTAGATTGTGACAGACGGTTTAAAAGCATAAGGGATATAAGTGTCAAAACAAGAGGTTATATGTCAAAACTTTAAAGCACATAGGGGAAAATAGACTTTTCCCTTATTTTATTCATTAGTTTTAGCTTTTACATCTTCTTGTCACTTGGTAAACTTAGTTTTATTTGCTGCACATTGACTTGTTTATTGGCCATGGATTGTTCATTTCTTTCGTAGCTTTCATGAAATCCTCATAACCCTTTACGTTGAAATTAGATGGTACAAATTACACTCATTAATCCTATTTAACATAAAATGTTTTTGAAAGGTAAAGGAATTTCAAAATATGTTTCAGGGGATAAAAAGTGTCCTTTTTGATGGATTAGATAATCTTGTGTTCGAGTATGAACAATAGGAGATTAACAATAGTAAAATTATTTCTTTGGATTGCTAATACAAGTAATCCTTTAATTAATATGCAACTTAAGATCGATTTAGCTATTTTAAAATTGAGAAAAAGATAATCAATCCTTGATTTTCATTTTGAAATGTCAATTATTTGGGATCAATAAGCTTTCATGGAACCAAAATGGAAAAAAGTTGCTTGCATAATTTATAATGGCACTTCAAGATTATTTTGAGTATATTTGAACTTTTATTCTTCTTTTGTTGATGGTTGTAGAAACTAGGAAAGGTATCCTGAATCACTCCAAAATCAGGGATGATATTATTTTAGTAGCTGTTATACATTCGCAAAATTTGGTCACCAATTCATTTGGAACATCTCAATGAAGGGATTTTTCAAAGATTTAATGCTATTACTACCATGAGTTGCAACACATGAAGCATAATTGCCATAATTGAAAAGAAATCTAGCTTGCATAAAATAGGATGAGTTGTTATTTCGACACCATTTATGGAAACCCATGATGGTAACACTCACTCTACTGCAAATCAATCCATTCTAGATCCAATTCGAGAGATCATTCGACATGTTATCTCAAGTGTGAGTAATAATTCTATTGCATTTGCATTATCAACTACTCAGAGTACTAATTCTAACGATTGGATCTTTAATTCTAGTGCCTTTAATTATATAACTTTTGATAGCTCTATTTTTGAATCTTTAATTCCTATTTATTGTTCACCTTCTATTCATATTGTAATAGTTTAAATATGTTTACTACTCACACTAGCTTTATCTCATGTTTTAAAAATGTTTTTTTGATAATGTTCTTTTAGTTCCATCACCTTTTATGAATTTGTTTTTCATTGGTTAAATATGTGATCAAGGTTTTGATGTCATCTTTCACTCTTTTGGTTGTGTAGTTTAGGATTGTTTGATACGAAAAGTTGTTAGGACTAGCCATAAAATTGGAAGATTTTTTTGTATTGGAAAACTTACATGTATCACATCATTTTCTTGGTCAATTAGACCCTTCTTG
The DNA here is from genome assembly GCA_038381835.1 of Adansonia madagascariensis. NCBI lineage: Eukaryota > Viridiplantae > Streptophyta > Magnoliopsida > Malvales > Malvaceae > Adansonia > Adansonia madagascariensis. Next base: position 16,568,142 of record JBBYHL010000021.1, read on the forward strand.
TGTTCAAGAATCTTTAGTAGTTGCTAGTGTTTAAAAATTTTAACCTTTTCTCTTAGGCATTTTTGATTAGGGCATTTTCTTATTTTAAACTTTGATATTTGGTATGTAGGGGTAACTTAGGTTTTATCACGCAAGAAACATCTAATTATTGTATTAGCTACAAACTCAAAGAACAATCTACTTTACCTTCCAATCAAAGTGAATTGGTTCTTAGTCTTCATTTAATCTTATTCATTTCGATGTGTAGGGCCTATCTTGTTTGGCCACTATATGGGTTTCTTGTTACTACATTGTTATTGTTGATGATTACTCAAGGTACACTTTGATTTATTTATGTACACACCTATTTTTTTCGGGCCAACAAATAAGGCATCAAAGGTTATCATCATCTAAGGCACCATCTAAGTCATTCGGATGAGCATGGATTAGTCCCCCTTCATTCCTAGCCAAGGTGAAGTGTTTGGAAGGCTAAAGGTGCATAAAATTCATAATTTTGCATGAATACAGCAATACATAACCCTTTTGTATCGATAGAGGACCCTCACATCATTAAAATTTCAAAATTTCACTGGTTGCATTGATACCAAGGGTATTTGTAAGGATACATGGTTATTTTGTAACTAAAATTATGATTTTAGCCAAAATGTATTCATACATAAGTGAATGTATTGATACAGGCTTAAAGTTATCGATACATTCTTTAATGTGTCAACACATTTGGGCAAAATTTGCTCTATGTATCAATATAAAATGTTTTGTATTGATATAAAATGCTTTGTATCAATATAGAATGTTTTGTATTGATACAGCTGGTAAAAATTACCTCGTTCATGGCATTTTCACCCCTTTGCACCATTGCATTACAACATGAATTTGGTCACGATTTGGCTTCAAAATCATCCCATTTCAGACTAACCATTATGGAAATCATATGAATTTTATTTTGGGCCCCAAACATTGCATTGTCACATTTTTTAATGGTCCATTAAGCCTAAAATAAGGACATTTCATGTTATAATTTGATTTATTTAAGGGTATGTTGGACATTTCTCATTTGCTTAGCCTATGAATGTCATTCTTTGGCTGCAGGTATGGTATAACAGGCAATGAAATGTTGAAACTAAACTCTTAGTACCATGACTCATCAAGTTGTACACGATAAATGCCCTTAATGCCCCTTTTACTAGGTTATTTTTTATGGCTAAAATGTTATGCTATATAAAGACATTTTCATGTTCAGCCAAGGACCTCTTTTTGACACTATTACATTGGCCTACCACACACTCCACCTATAGCCTAAAATACTATTCTATAAATCCCTTTTCACCTTTCCAAAAGCCTTTTTAAAACCTTCTCTTTCCTTCATTTCTACCCTTTAATCTCCCTTTTATTAACACTACAACCATCAAGCTCTTTCTTTGCATTCCTTAATTCATAGAAAATTTCTCATATACTAAGAGAAATTTCACATACTATTTTAATATAAAAAACATTTCCTTAATTTTAAAATTCTAATTTTATAATAAATAATAAAATTTATCCTAAGAATTAGTTTTGACTACACATACAAAACTGGACTCTAAGAACTTGAACATGGTTAATGAGACCAAAATGTCCTTCGGGGCATTTTCACATGAAAGTATCCTAGTATATCTAAAGGACTTGGTTATAAGCAAAATTCAAAAACCATTAGGGTATACCTTCCGCATGAAAGTATCTTAATACCTCTAAAGGAATACATATAAGTATCTCGGTGATCACATAGGACTCTGTTCTAGGATAATTACTAATATACCCTTAAAGTGTACCTTCGATGTACAAGTATCCTAGCGCCCCCAAAAACTCATGATGATAAATAATGGCAATTTTATCGTAAAAAGGTGATTAAAACATTAAGGTTGACTTAAAATGAAAAAATTATAATTAAGCCCCTAATAAGTCCCTAAACTTTTCAAAATTACATTTTATACCCTCATCGAAAACCAGAGGAATACAAAAAGTTATAATATTTTCTACACCATTCGGAGAACCAAAAGAGTGTTAGAAATATTTCTAAAATATCAAAAATATTGCATTAACCCTAAAATGCAAGGTTTTGCAAAATATCTCTAAACTTTTTTTAATTTACAAAATAGTCCCTATATGAAATAAACATCAAAATAACATAAAACACATTACAAAAATTATGAAAATCATACCAAAGATCACAATAAGCATTTGGTCAAGCACCTATGGCCTTGAAATAATTTTTTGATTTTTACAAATTAGTCTCTAAGCTTTTTAAAATTACAAAAAGGTCCCTAAAATGTTAAAAATGTAAAAATGCATTTAAACATGAAAAATGTATGAAAAACATTCCTAAAGGCATATGGAATATTCGGCCAAACATGGATGGCCTTAAAACAAAATTTTTTTATTTTTACAATTTAGCCCTTTTATGAAATAAAACACAAAATGAAATTTTAAACATGTCCAAATCAACATGGGACACATACAAAAAATTACATAATCAATTCGGCCAAGCAACAATGGCCTAGGAACAAAAATTTTGCAATTTTACATATAAGTCCTTAAAGTTTTTTAAATTATAAAATGACCTTAAAATGATAAAATGAATGCATGAAACATAATTATATATATATTAGAATAAGCATGAAAACACTTTTGAAGATGTCTACATGATTTGACCAGGCATAGATGGCTATACAAAAAATTTTGTAATTTTTACAATTTGGTCCCTGAGATGTCCATGATTACAAAATAGCCTAAAGAAATCAGAACATCACAAATCATACTTGTAGGTTTGGTCAAGCATGGCAATACCCTTCCAAGGCTTTAAAAAATATGAAAAAATTACTTTTAAGCCTTAACAGTTTAAAATATAATAAAATAATACAAAATCAAGCATGAAAAATTATTCAAGGGCCATTATAAGTTTCGGCTAGCATGTATTTCACTAAGAAACTAATTTTTCCATCACTTATTTACATGAATATCAATATTCACATATATCTTAATTTTTGCCAAGCATAAATATGCATAAATATATAATAAATAATGAGTGAATTAACATAAATCAACACGAAAATATTAAAAAATAGTAAAAAATATATAGATGAAAATAACATTATTTGTATCAACAAACATGAATTAATTTAATGAAAATCAAACTATTTCTACCAAAAATCAAATTTAGCAACAAAATGAAGAAACTTTAATCATAGCTTTTATATTTGGCCTTTCAACATGGATCAAAATCTATGAGCTCAAGTATTCATAAAGCTTACAAAAAGGATGGAATATAATAGAAATAAAAAAAAAAACAAGAGTTTTTCAAATGGATCTTATAAGCTTGAAAAACATAAAAAGCTTAAGTAATTTAGTGAATTTTAGTGTTTTTTTGCTATGGATGGCTAACCAACCTCTTGAACATTCTCCCGCTTACTTAAAAAGAGGGGAGTCATCCAAGGGGGCTGGAATTTTTTTAGGTGGAATGGCCTTTAGCCATTTCTCCAAGTTTTCTTAAATAATTGTTTTTTTATTATTATATATTTTAATTTTTTTTAATTTTGACAAGATCTTAATTAATTATTTATGTTATTTTGCATCTAGAAATATGAGAGAGAAAATTTAATTTGAACAAAAATAAATTATAAGGACTAAATTATAATAAATTAAAAATTATGTATTCAAAGAATAAAATTTTGTATAACAACTTTAATTAAAAATTTAATCAAAATAAGGTTCTTGAGCATGCTAGAAAATAAAAATGGGCTCACTATGCTTATCGGATAGTTAATAGGCTTATTGGACCCATTAGAAAAATTAATGGTTTTTAAGGCCTATGAAATGGAGAAAATAAATTTTGGCCCATTAAAAATAAATTAATAAAATTTCCATGTAGAAAACCAAAAAGAAACTTCTTGAGAAGTTTTATGTGCAAGAAAAAGCCAATTAAAAATTCTAAGCTCGTAAAATTTTACAAGCAAAAACCTTTTTAGAAGAAAATTATTATTTAGGAAAAAATGCAAAATTCATAAAATAAATTAAATTTTCAAAAACTGATTTACAATGAATTTAATTAAGTTATTTGAAGAATTTCAAAAATTATAAACTTAGAAAAATCTCACTGAAAAATTTACAAAGTAGAAAACTTCATATCTTGGAAATGAGAAAATTCCAAAAATATGTTCAAAATTTATAAAAATGAATTAAATTCAACACATAAACCAAAATATTAATTTATAAAAGTAAAGATGAAACTTTGAAATACATAACTAATCTTTACCAGGAAAAATTGCTTGAGCATGACACTCACGGTATTGTGAAAAATTAAAATTTAATGGATAAATATAACAACTTGACACCTTGTGGTATGAAATGGCAATATGCTTTTTTCTTCAATATTCCAAATACCACACATGTATCGTAAAAATATAAGATGGTCAATTTTTCAAATTTTACGAAAAATTATTGAAAATTCTTAAAAATAGAAAATTTGATCATGCTAGCATCCGCAGAAATAAATTTCAAAATTTCACAAGCATAGAGATGAAAGCTAATTATTTTACCTTGGTATTCTTTTTTTTATCCGAGATTAGCCCTCAAAATAACACTTTTTCGATCATATGCACATGTGGCTATTTAGATATGATCAAGTCAGTCTTAAAAATGTTCAGTGCACCTAATAGAAGTTTACTTTACCTAGCAACCATTAAGTTCTTGGTTTTAGATATTATTAGACTATCAGGGAAAGGGTCCAGACAAAATTAGGTGTTAATAGCGACCCTTTTTTAGCCATTGTTGAGAATCAGGAATAGGGTAAAAACTAAAACAAACATAATTTTGTTCAAGCCATATAAGCCCTTTTAAAAAAGTTTTTTAGTTAATTAATACATATATACACTAACTTCATTGAAGAGAACCTAGGAAAACTCTATTGATCATTTAGCTTAATCGAACAAAGTTATCTTAAATTCTACTTTACCTACTGTATGATAGGATCGCTTGAAGAGGAAATCTTTTTAAAACCTTCTTTACCTATCTTACATAGGATCATGTGAAGAGGTTAACCTTCTTCACCTACCCTACATGAGATCGCATGAAAGTACCATTTTTTAAAGCCTTCTTCGCTTACCTTATATAGGATTGTGTGAAAAAGCTAGACTTTCTCACCTATCTACCATAAGATCGCATGAGAAGGCTATTTTTTTAAAGCCTTCTTCACCTACTTAACACATGATCGTGTGAAAAGGTCAGTCTTTTTTACCTATACTACATGGGATTGCATGAAGAGGTCATGTTCTTAAAACCTTTTTCACCTGCCTTACATTGGATCATGTGAAGAGGCTAGCTTTTCTCACTGATCCTACATCGCATGAGAAGGACATTTTTTTAAAGCCTTCTTCACCTACCTTACATAGGATCATAGGAAGAGGTCAATATTTCTCACCTACCTAACATAGGATTACATAAGGATTTGCCATTTTTTAAAACCTTCTTCACCTACCTAACGTAGGATAGTGTGAAAAAGTTAGTCATCTTCATCTACCTTACGCAGGATCGCATGAAGAGGTTATTTTATTCAAAAACTTTGCTTACCTTACATGAGATTAAATAGAGAGGATTACTTACTTAAAACTCTACCTACCCTTCATGGGATCAAATGAAGAGGGTATTGTACTCAAAACTCTGCCTATCCTACACTTGATCAAATGAAAAGGTATATTACTTAAAATTTTGCCTACCTTATACTAGGTTGAAAGAAGTAGACTAAAATCCTACTTCACCTACCTTACACAGGATCGGATGAAGAGGACATAAATTTCATATATCATAAGGATTTCTATATGTCAATAAGGCTTTATCAATCTGAGCCTTATTGTTTGCCAATTTTTTTCTTGATGGCCTGCTATCGAAGGGTAAAGGGGAATTTGATGTTTGCCCCTTAAATTTTTTTTCTATTATTGATTTCAAAAGTTTGGGAATTATTTAATTTTTCTTAAAAAATCACCACATATCAATGTAGTATTCATCAATTCAAATATACAACTTTATGTAATTGAATAAGAATTAGCATTTTACTGCACAAAGCACATTTGCCTACTTCTATCAAAATCAAAAGAAGTATCACACTTCATCTAAATTTTATAAGGAATGAGTGCACCTTATCATTCTAACCTAGTAAAGAATCTATTTGACTAAAAGCTATGATAATTTTAGAGTGACTTCAACCATGAATTTCTAGTATTGAGGATAATGGAATGCCATATTTATCATTTGATGCTAAATGTTTCTTGTGATTAATGATCACTATTCAGGACATCTTTGAATGAGATAAACGAATGAATTTAATAGTACAAATGGGGTGGCACTGCTAAGATTTATCTTGCATAAATTGATATGACAATGTCAAGGTTTATCAAGACCAAGTTCAAGTGGATGTTGTTGTTAAGGGAATTTCTTAAAAGGCAAACAATCAAGTTATAATCTTTTTTTAATCTTTAAATATAGTAGCTCGATAGGTGTTAAACTAAGGCTAGTAAACACTAAGTCTCGACAGGTTAATTTGAAAGGCCTTTGGAAGCATCAATTCTTAAGGTTGGGCATAAAAATTTTGAAAGGTTATTTTGAATCAAATTAATATTAAGGCATTTAACTCAATTTTTTGCTAAAGTCATAAAATTTCTAGAAGATCAACATGGAAAAATGTTTTTCTTTGGTTGCTACCTTTGTTAATTTAAGAATAATTCCAAAGCCTTTAAATTTGTTTAAGACTGCCCCTTTTAGGTTTTCACTTCATAGTTTCATTTTGTAATTGGTTGCCCTATCATATTCTTGAGAATTAAAAAATCATCAAAAAGATTAATTTGAAAAAAGATTATTAGGAATGGCTTGATGGCTCAAATAGATATGTTTGATCAAAATGGACTTTGATAGGTCCGTAATGTAGGCCATGGTTCTTTGTTTAGGAAAAAAGGATAAATGGCTTAAATCAAGTGTTTAAGGGTAACTAAATCAGGGATCATTGCATTTTGAAAGGAATTGAATCCAGAATGTCTTTTTTTAGAAGAACAAATCTATATTTTTTTATCTTTTTTTGCTTTATCAATTTTTTTACTTCTTTTTATTTTTTTCTTTTTCTTACTTTCTTTATTTTGAAAGAACCTAAAATTTTAACTTTACTTTGAATATTTGAACTTAAGATTTGAACTTTCTTAATTTTTACTTTGAATATTTGGACTTGAATTTTAAATTTTCTTCTATATTTAAAATTTAACTTATGACATTTGACCTATTTTTCATATAACTTTAGAATATAATTTGCTTCTTCTAATCTTAAAGCTTAGCTTTACCTACCTTAGAGTGAAGGGCGATTCTTGTTTAGGTTTAGAGAAAGAAACTAAATTATCAAGCTCAAAGAGGACTGCAAAAAGAATCATTTTCTATATTTGTGAAAGGATAGAAAAGAAAGCCATTTTTTATTTCAAGCAAAGCCATTTGAACTATCAAGCGTTTTGCTAAGAAAAAAAGGTTATTTTCTTTCTAAAATCATTTTAAGCACCTTACTAACATGATGTTGCACTTAATTTTTAAAGGCTTAAGGTATGCCCTTCAATGTTATCAACTCCATAGCCACCGATGAATCTTGGTTCTGGTAGAGCCTTTAGAAAAAAGAATTGAATTGGCATGGAAAAACATCTCAGATTTCACATTTTATATATTAGGTATAGGATTGAAAATTCAAAAGAAAAAAAGATTTTTGACTCATGTTACTTTCATTCTTCCTAAAACAAAGATTTAAAAGATTGTTATAGAAGTTATAGCAAAAGTTATCCAAAAGAAGGAGATCTCAAAATTACTATCATTATTCTAACACATGTCAAACTATTAGTACTTGAATCTTTTAAGAGCATAACCTATTTGTTTGACCTTTAAAGAATTTAGAAAAAGAACATTCGAGTGTGAAAGATCTATGGTTGTGAAAGGTCTATGACTAAATGTAGGACAATCATATATATGGAAGTGAGGACCTTATTGAAAGAGTTTAAACCATTGGTGATCATCTACCAAAGAAAAATTTTTTAAAATGTTTTTATTATCCTAGATATTGGAAATTGTTATTAACAAAATTCATGGTCCATCACAGTATGCACAATATTCAGAAAAAATATTTATTTCGAAATTCATACTTGTATTTCTAAAAAGCAATACATAGAGTTTTAAAATCAAGATAAAACCTCCCCTTATTTGGCATACTACCATAAAATTGATGACATTTAAACTAATCGTCCTTGATAGACTTCCACTTACTCATTAAAATTTATCAGATTAGCATCTTTAAGGGCTTGCATTTTGGTTTTCTCTTAGGGAATCTTCTAAAGGGGTTTGCCTTATTCTCTTATTAAGGATATGTTTTGAACTATAAAAAGAACACAGGTTTAATAATCATTATTAATATATTTGGGATATGACATCAAAGTCTTTGAGAATAATTTTGGTCACTATCATTAAAAACTTTGGATATGCCACCAAAGATTAAAAAACTCTTTAAAATGCTTCATATTTCACCATTTAAGACTTTGATAACAATTTTATAATGCTTCAAATATCACCATCGAAGATTTAAAAAGTCTTTTTTAAAATGCTTCAGATATCACCATAAAAGACTTAAAAACTCTGTTCGAATTATTTCGAATATCATTACCGGAGACTTTAAAAACTCATTTTAAAATGTTTTGGATATCACCATTGAAGACTTTAAAAACATTTTTTAAAATGTTTTGGATATTGCTACCAAAGACTTTAAAAACTATTTTAAATGCTTTGAATATCATAATTGAAGCTGTCTTTGAATATCATTATCGACTACTTATCTTTAAATATCACTATTGATGACCTAAAAACTCTTTCGAATGCTTCAAATATCACCATCAAAGACTTACTTTTGAATGCAAACTTTTGAATAGTCGAATATCACCATCGAAACCTTGTCTTCTGATATCACCATTGAAGACTTGTTTTTGAATGAAAACTTTTTAATGCTTTGAATATCACCATCAAAGGCTTGCCTTTGAATATCACTATTGAAGACTTTTTTTGAATGAAAATTTTTGAATGCTTTCAATATCAGCATCGAAGCCTTATCTTTAAATATCACTATCGAAGATTTGCTTTGTAGTGAAAACTTTTAAATGCTTTGAATATCACTATCAAAGCTTTGAAAACTTTTTTAAGTGCTTTGAATATCACCATTGAAGATTTATCTTCCAATATCACCATCAAAGACTTTTTTTCTCTCTTTTTTCAGCCTCTAAATGATACTGTTGCATCACTTTAATCTGACTTTTCAGGTTTACACACTTTATTTAAACTTTTATGCAGAACCATGATCTTTTTCTAGTCCTTTTAATCTCTATTTTCAATTACAAGTTTACTCTTCCCCTTCTTATACAAATAAAATGCTCTGCATTAGTACTATTTTAATTCTAAATTTTACAGTGCTTTCACTTACCAATAAGATAAGCATTAATTGTTTGATGGAAGAAGTGGATACAATTTCTATATTTTTTTACAGCTGTTGTGGCTATTCAGTAATAAAAAGTTAAGGGTGAGGACATTATCTAAATGGATTTCCTTATATTCCTAATTTTTATAGTCTTACCTTCTGTCAGTTGTGACTCATTAGCATCTACTGATAGAATCACTTTTCATCCAACATGTACCACTTGTTACCCCTTGGTTAGCATGAATATATATTTCTTTTTAATGAGATTGAGCTATTCATAATGGTCCTTGACCTATTCGACTTCTTTAAGTTCATATCGATTCTTGACTCATTCAATTTCTTTAAGTTATGATTCTATTAAGACCTTAAGTGAAGGGGTCAAAACCTTAATGGGTAGGACAGCCCACATACCATAAATTAAAGAAAATAGATGGCACTCATAGAAGTCTGAACTGCTGTGTAGTAGCATGTAGTGTGAAAGGTAGTTTCTTAAGCCAGTCTTTGTATGTTTTAGCCATATTTTCAACTATCTTATTGATATTTTTATTGACTATTTCAACTATTCCATTCATTTTTGGATGGTACGGTACTTAATTATGGTGTTAAATTTTGAACTATAAGCAAATTGCTTGTATCATTTTATTTTTAAGGTTGCATGCATTATCCATGATGATTTGTTAAAGGAGCCCATATTTGCAAATGATGCTTTACTTTACAAATTAGCAGATAATGGATCTGGTGACATTAGCACATACAGTTATTTCTACCTATTTGATAAAGTAATTAATGGCAACCAGGATAAAACAGTGTTTGTTAGATGCCTTAGGGTTAATAGGTTCGATCATGTCCATACCCTATATAGAAAAAGGCCATAGAGCTATCATAACATGTAGTGGTGATGGTAGGATATGGATTTTGTTCGTGTAAATTTAGCATTTATTGCATTTTCGAGCATAATCGATGCAATCCTTTTAAAGAGTTAACCAATAGCAACTTGATCTAATGACCTGCCTTTCCATTTAGTGTTTGTTAGGATATGTATCACAAATTACCTCATAGACTTCTTCTAAGATTCTTTTACCTTCAAAAGCATCCACACACTAGTGGTCCTACTTTTCTTGTATGAAATCCCACGGTCTAGAGCAAAGCTTGCAATCATTCTCTCGAATGGTTCTTTTGTCAATTTCAATAGCATGTTTAGGATATTGTTGGTCCTTGATGTACCAAAGAATGTTATGGTACCATGGGAGTCCATTTTTTTCTTCCTTAACATTACAGTAGTGTGCCAGAGTTTCATGAATACTTATCTAAATAAAGGTGAGCTCTGATTCTCGATTTACTTTGAACATCGATGCCAAGGTTACCAGAGTAGCAGCCATTTGATTTTTTTCTCAAGGCAAATGTTGGAAATTGATGTCATTGAAGTCTTGTATTAATTTTGAGATTAGCTTTCCATATTAGATTAGCTTAGTATCCTCGGTCTCTCACTATCTTCAAAGCTGATATATCACTAGGCTAAATCCCTAAATGCTTATATAGTTCTGAGAACCCCTTTCAATGGTAGCATGGAGTTTTATGATACAAGCTTCATATTTAGCTACATTATTGGTACAATCAAAGTTCAATCCAGTAGAGAAAGAATAGTACTTCCCATTAGCTAAGATCAAAATTGCCTTAATTCCATGTCCTAATACATTTCAAGCTCCATCGAAATACATATTCCAAAATAAACTATAATTGAAAGTGTCTTTTACCTTGATATGCACATTAAATTTTCATTAAAAAATTTAAATTCAAAAGGTTGATAGTCATCTGTTGCTTTGCTTGCCAAGAAGTTTACGATTATGCTGTCCTTGATGGCTTTCTGGTTCATATACATAATGTCATATTTTTAGAACAAGACTTGCCATTTGGCTAATCTTTTTGACAAGGCAGGGGCCTAGCATAAGTATTTGATAGGATCACGTTTGGCGATATGCCATGTGATGCAGTATACTTTAACTTTCGGGCTATCAAATTAGAGCACAACATAGCTACTCTACTGCTAAGTAGTTTTCTTCACACTTCATGAACCCATAGACTTGTCAAAAACTGCTAAATACAAGATTAAAGGTCGACCGAGAACCAGTGGCATAAGTACTAGCAGGTTCAAAAGGTATAGCATCCTTGGTTCCATTCTTTAGGATTCTATTTTAAAAGCAATCGAAATATTGGATAGCATTTGTCAGTTAGGTAAGATATGAATTGGCTATATAGATCAACTTTTTTAATAAACTCATCACTTTTTTTTTTTGGGTTTGAGATGGTGGTTGGTTTTGGATGGCCTTAACTTTGTCGAGATCAACTTCTATTCCTCTTTCACTTATAGTGAAGCCCAATAACTTATCAAATATGACGCTGACTGTTTAGTGAGATTTAGCATTAGCTGGTGTTTACAAAATTGTTTAAAAATTTTTCACAGATTGACAATGTGCTTACTCTTCTTTAGTGATTTGGTGATCATATTGTCGACACAGACCTCTATTTCTTTATGCATGAGATCATGAATTAATGTTACCATTATCTTTTGATAGGTTACCCTAGTGTACTTAAGTCCAAATGTCATAACTTTATAGCAAAAGGTACCTTATATGGTCATAAAAATGGTTTTTTCCATGTCCTTGGGTCCTATTTTGATCTGATCGTAGCCTAAAAATCCATCTATTAAAGAAAAAGTGCATTTTTGGTGGTGTTGTCTACTAAAGTGTCAATGTAGGGCAAAAAAAAGTTATCTTCCAAGCTAGCCCTATTTAAATCCCCACAATCTTTAAACATTAATACCTTTCCATCCTTGTTAGAGACTAAGACTATATTGGCTACCTATTCAGACACTTGGGTACATCGAGAAATCCTGCTTCATATTGCTTCTTTACTTCTTCTTTAATCTTTAAAAACATCTTCAGTGTCATTCTCTTATGCTTTTATTGTATGGGCTTGCATTCAGGTTTAAGAGGAAGTTTATGAACCACAATGTTAGTGTTTGTTTTAGGTATGTCTTGGTAGGACCAAGCGAAAACATCCAAACATTTTTAGTGAAAGTTTATTAATTTAGTTTAGGTTGATAGGTTTATAGAGGTTATAATATTAACTTTTTTTGGATCTTCTTCCATTCTTAGGTTTATGGTTTCAATGGGTTTTTCACAAGGTAATATTTATTTTTGTTCTTATTCAATTAATCTCAGCAGGTTTGGTTGCCCAATATTAATGCTTGAAATCTCAATATGGATATTCATGTCACTTCTATTTGGTGCCGAAAATATAGAAGAAGAATAATATAGGCAAAAATATATGTAGAAAAAGGTATAAGAGTTGGTAAAAAATAAGAATGGATGCAAGGGATGAAATGCATAACGTTTAGTTATTTTCATTGATAATACTTAATAAAAGAGTGTCCATACAAAGGATTTTACAATGTTTTTGGGTAGAAGCATGTAGGTTTAGTTCATAGCATTACTCTGAAATAGATTTAAATAATACAAGGATTTTAGTTTTAGTCCAAACACCCAAAACAAATCCTAGAAAGCATCAATTGGCCTCATGGTCTGTTGTTGATGTCCATAGCTCATTAATTACACTAAGGGAGAAATCCCTAAATGCTTTATTCAATATGAGCATAGCATTGGTAGAGCTAGTATTTATATGTCTTCTTGGATGGAAACTTTTTTGAAATAGTGAAAACATTATTGGTTCATGCCCCATGTATTAATCCAATATGCAAGCCATCCTTTTTTCATGATTCTTCTAAGCTTGCCTTTTTTTTCCTTACATTGGGCTTAAACCTTAAGCCTGTTTTGTATATCTGGTTGACAACTTTTAGAACTTTGGCAATTCTTTGAAAATGTTTTACGAGTCCTTTTTCAGCCTGAACACCCTTGCCAATGGTTAATTTCAGACCCATATGAGTGCTCCTCAATAAGTAAGGCTCAATAATAAGCAACCCTTCTTTGACATAAGTGGCATTGATAAACTCAAAGTATTGAATGAGGATTCTAAGACATCCTCATCGAGTTCGATATATGAGGCATCAGTTGAGGTAGTAATAATAATGTTTTCCTTTCTTCCCATGCTAACAACTTTGTTCTCAATGACGAATTTCAGCTTTTGATGCAGTAATAATGGTACTGCCCTGGCAGAGTGAATCCAAGGTTTTCTTAATAGGAAGTTCTATGATAGAGTAATGTCCATCATGTGGAAGTCTACTTTATAAGTGTATAGGATGATTTAGAGTGGAATGGTGATGTTTCCTATAATGTCTCCATAAGTGTCATTGAATGCTCCATAATTATCTGATTATTCTTGATGCAAGATGCATTGATGAGGGGTTTGTTCAAGCATGACATGAGTAGTGTATTCAAAGTAAACCCATTATCAATGAGCATGTTAGGCAATGTGCTTTCTTTGCAATATGTGGTGATGTAAAGAGCCTTGTAATTTCCCTTTCTTTCATGCTGGATCTCATTATCACTAAAAGATATATAGTTATCGGTAATGATATTGCTTAGTAGGTGATCTAACTGGCCTATAGAGATGTTGAGAGGGACATATGCCTCATTCAAGAATTTGAAAGCATATTTCTGTAAGCTTCAAAGTTTAATAGTAGTGATAGCATAGATATCTTGGTTGATTACTTGTTCAACTAATCGACAATGTTGAATTCATTGTACTTGATGAATTAAGGAATTCCATAGCTTTTCTCTAACTTATCAACTAATTGATAGCTATCAAATCTGATTTTTTGGTTATAGACTTTGGTGCTTGAGAGATAGGAGTATTGTTCTTTTGTTGAGTTTCACTTCCTGATGCAGTTGGGGCATAACATCTGCCACTCTGAGTTAGATGGCTCCTAAGAGGTTAACGTTAGCTGCTTATTAACTAAATTCTCTTGTGTTAAAGTTTTGCCTTTGTACTTCTAAGGAGTTGCCTTGAGGGGATGGAATTGAATGATTATTTTTGGTATAGGTTGAACAGGGGCAGTTTTGATACTTGGTTGGTTGTCAAAGAAGACCAATGGCTTTTTAACCTTGTATAGAGGGTTTTTCTTGTCCCCTTTTGTGGCATTAATAGATGGTATCGCATTTGTTGACTTAATAAGGTAGGTTCACTTTTTATCGTAGAATTTAATGCTGCCCTAATTCATTATTTTTTAGACCATAGTACAGAACTCTTTGCATGTTTAAAAAATATGACCATAGATGGTGTGGAAGTCATAAAAGTTAATAGACCTTTTTTTTGTCATTTTGACTTTATTAACTAGTTCAGTTTATACCAAGATTTGCCAAACCAGGTTCATTGGCATCCTGACTTCCTCTATGCTTTTTATGATCTTATTGTTATGTTTAATACCTATTCCATTTGCATATGATTTGTTATGAACATAGGGTAAGCTAGTTCAACACTAGGTTTTGGCCATTATTCAGCCTTAATCATTCTTTTTCCTTTACCTTTAAAGATATTTTTTTTGTTCGAGTCACTTTTCATGGCCTTATCAATCATTCCACATAATATGACTATATTTGTGCCAAGTTTTTTAGGACACTCTTTAGTAGCTTCTCATAATAAGGTACTTATAATGTGCTGATGAATCTAACATTCTTCTTTTTTTTTGCTAACAAGGGGTGAATTTTGATGGCCTCTTTCATCCAATGTACTGCTTAAAGCTTTCATTGGTTTTTTTTTCCATGCTCATGAGAGAAAGTTAATACAAAGCCCAGTCAAATGCAAGTCTATCCTCATCTAATAGATAGGCTTATATATTTATCACACTCCTTATAGAATTTGATTTTGGATTGATCTATCATCACTTTGACCATTTCTAGAAAAAATAGGTAGTGTTGCAGAATGTGCCTTCGACCATAGTATTATTCTAGTTTTTGACATTTGACACCATTTTAGCCTTCAAAAAAGCTTATCGTACCTTATTCATTATGCTTTGACTTCCCTAATGCTTTTTTTAACCCATTAACTTTTTTTATTGATCACTATATTCACTTTTGGCTCTGCATGGTTAGAAACAAATTAGCTCTAACATTAGGTCCAAGCCCTTATTCAACCTTGATCATGTTCCTTTCTAGTAGACCATGCATTTTTTCTCTTGAGAAGGTGTAGTTCTTAATTAAGTGGCCTTGTACCCTGGTATGGTACTCACAATAGGCATTCTTATTGTAACATTTGAGATATGGAGGTGATCTTGGGTTTATGAATACCGAGGCCACTAGTTGGCTTGCTGTAATTGAGAAAATATTTCTTTGTCGGAGTACAGGAGTGAATCAAAATATTTTTTTCTCAAAGTGCTTGTTGATTTTTAGGAGCTCTTGTATTGTTTATGTTGTAAGATTCTACATTCTGGTAGTATTTTGAGCAGGATTCGGTGCGAAGCTCTTTATTAGAGCAAATCTGGTAGAATAGATTAGTTATGGCATTGGTGAATAGAGGTTAAAACCTGGGTATAACATGTTTAGGAAATACATACAGTGTGCTGGATATGGATTCTGAGTGAACTTAGTAAGACTTTTGCTAACAACATTCACTTCCTTTTTTTTACCCTTGGTTATTGACTTTTTTATCGAGCTGAATGATTTTCTACTAATATCTTGACACTTTCTATGGCATTATTGATCATATCACCTGATATAACCTTGTCGATAAAGTTTTTCATGGTGTTTCCCATTAGTTTCTCATAGTAGAGGTTTTGAAGGGTATTGACAAACATAACCATAATTTTTTTCTTGGTTAAAGTAGGGTAAACTTAAGCAGCTTTTTTTCCACCTTTGAACATACTGCTCGAAGCTCTTGAAGAGTTTTTTTTTCTATATTCATGAGGGACAGGTGATCTAGAGCCTAATCGGATACATGTTTATAGTGGTTAAGGAAAGTGTGGGCTAGATTGACCTATATTTGAATTCTAGCTTGACCGAGTTTGATATACCTATAGGCAGATACCTTAGTTAGACTATCTTAGAACTAGTGGATTAGTAGTTTTTTATTTTTCTCGTATCCCATCTTGCGATAGTACATGTGAAGGTGTGTCATGGGATCTATGGTCCCATTGTACTTTTTAAAATTTGATACTTTGAATTTGGTAGTATAACGAGATTAAAAACCAACCCTAAAGATTTGACATCTATGATCCTAAATTTGATATCCTAGAAGCAGTGGATTAGTAGCTTTTCATTCTTCTTGTATCCTATCTTAAAGTAGTACATGTGAAGGTGTGTCATGGGATCTATGGTCCTGTTGTACTTTTTAAAATTTGATACCTTGGATTTGGCAAGATAACGAGATTAAAAACCAACCCTAAAGATTCAGCATCTATGATCCTGAATTTGTTGGTACCTTCGATGGCCCAAATATGCTTTTCTAATGTCTAATACTTGTTTAAGTCTTTATAAGTTTTCAAAGACCTTTATGCTTTTTCCTGCTTTGCTTGTTCATCAAGTTTTAGGACTTTAGATTTTGTCAGTAAAAAGCCCACACCATGAAATCCTTAAACCAAATGAATAGCTTAGTTAATGTAAATGAATAGTTGAGCCTGTGGGATTAGCATTGTCAGAGGATGCTTGTCATGTGATGCTCCTTCATGAGCATTGGTGACTTTAAATACCAATATTCAAATTACTTTTAGGATTGACCCATTCTTTATCCTTGTCAACGTTGCTTATTTACCCCTTATCCTTTAGAGCCTCAGATAACAACTTAGTTAATTCTACAATTTAAGCTTAGAATTCTTCATTCTTACTGACTATTCCTAAAAGTCCCTCTACATGAGTTTCAATTATTTAGTATGGGTTCGGTGGTCGTTTCGATGGCTCTTTGATGCCTAGGAGTGTTATATCGAAGATAAGTGGTGGATTCTGTGTTTTAAAGCAGATTGTACTTTAGATTATTACCAAATTAGGCTTTTATGATATGCCATGAGTATGTTTGATTAGATGATGGTGAATATGTAATCATGATAGTAGATGGCTATGAATGAATGATCGAAGCAATAAAAAAATTGGCTTAGTTATGCAAAAGCAATAGGGACAAATAAATTAGGGGACAATTTCACCAATAGCATCTTTCATAGAACGATAAAATAGTTTGATTATATATGATCACGCATGATTATATTCGAAAGTGCCTAACATGGTTACATTGTTTGATCATAAATTCCAAGAAATATAGTGGTTCTTATTCATAGTCTTCGGTGGGCATGATATCTCATCTCAAAGACTTGGTTGCCTAGATCATGTTATTCACCTCTACTTGGTTTGCTTGAATCTGTTCAGTGAGATGACGATAGTGGTCTTGATAGTTCTGACGTGCTTGATCAACTGTTTGCTATCATTCTTGCTCTTATAGCTCTGAGACTTTCAGTAACTCAACTATATGGTTCTGATGAGTTTGCAGGGATTGTTTCAAGTCTTGGATTCTAAGTGCCAATACTTAATTCTTGACCCTGTTTGCTCTCAATTCTCATACCTAGGTTTTTAGGCCTCCATTCTTATTTTGGTAAGTTAATGAGAGGAAACGGGTTTTAAGAAGCTTTTCTTTATTAACCTAGTCTTATCTTTCTATTGATACAACTCTTTTTTTGAGGGGTAGCAATCTCGACCTTACACTCAGCTTATGACTTACCGAGGCACCAAGACTTGTTTGCTTTGCTAAGTACCATGTAGTCTTTCGTTAGATTGTCAAGATCCTTCCTGAAGTGGTTTCTCTTTTTGATAACCTAATTTATTTTGTCATCCCAAGATAGATGTCCATTTTCGGTTAACCATTTTCTTCCTTTAAATAGGTGATTTTCTCATGAAGTTTACCCTTTCTTATTCAAACTCACCCTTAAGCAATTCGATCTCAAAAGGAAATTCACCAACTGATACTTGTGATGTTCTAACACTGGATAAGGGTAAGGCATTATTGGTGCAACGGATTCTCTAATCATTATATCATAGAGTCATACTACTTCCTCTCTAATACCTCTTCATATAGTAGGTTTGCCTCCAAGCATGGAAGGCTAGCTGAACTTTTGACTTGTAGTCGAGCTCGCCATAATCAAAATCCCATAGCTTAGGTCTTAGATGAAAGGGATAAATTGTTGGCAATGAAATTGTTTTACGACTAAGATGGGTGCATAGTTAGTGCTTTCCTATAATCTTATAAGTGGCACACATTGTAATCTCCACATCAGTATATGATTGTCCAGGGTGAAAACTAAGAGGCCTTCAAGCCATCTTTCCCATAGAGATTTTAGAATTTCTAGACCTATTGCTCCTCAAACTTGTCTTAAGGCCATTTCTTTTCAAGGATCTTAAAGATAGTGCTAAAGTTAGGCAAAAAATTGTATAACATTCTCTCCTCTTCAAGGCAAAGGTGGTTGACAAGCAAAATATGAAGAAGTGTGGCACATCTAATAAATTAACTCATCTATATTTTCTTGCAAAAATTAAGGGCTCAAATACAATCAGTAATAGTAGTGGGTGTAGGGTTAATATTGCAACATAATTGGGAAAAGACATCTACCACTATTACCTCTACATAACCCAAAGTTTTTGGGAATATGACCAACCCATATATTGCTATAGTGTAGACATCTTGAATTTTCTTTGTATCTAGAGTGTTTGCTATAACTTCTTTCAGACTAGCCCAAAAAATATGCTTACTATTCCTTTTTTCTTGATGTGGCCCTCGATCCATGACTTTATGGCTTCAAGGATTTGTGCTAACCTTTTCCTTGAAAGTTAGAGGTTGCATCGATTTGCAATATACCCTATCAAACTTGGCCTTTTTTATATTAAGCAATGCCATATATTTATCGACTGTGGGGACCAAATCTCCCCAATTGAAGATAAAACATTGATATGCCAGATTCTAAAACTAAGATGTTGCTTACAATAGGCCAACATCTAAATGGACTTGAAGTGAAAGGGCTATGTCTCACACCATTTTGTAAATGATTCCCTTTCAATATTGTTCCAACTAGCTCATATACGCTTCAGATCTTGCCAATCATCCTGGTGGTACCCTATCTTAACCTTTTCATGTATCATTGAGACATACTTGGGTTTGAGAACGTCCCTTTCTTCACATTATCGGTGCTCCAACCTTGCTTAGAATTCCTCAAAAGACTTCAAATTAGAAACAGGATGTTGCTTCATGACAAATACCTTGTTATGACATTATGATGCATGCCTCAATCATAAACAAAAATGAAATAGTTAGTGACTATATAAAATAATATAGACAAGAAACAAAGAATGGATACAAAAATAAATCATGAAAATTCTCGTACAATGGGCGTTATAAAGCCTAGGGCCAGACCTGACGTGCACATAGACAGCATAATGACTTGTTTGGATAAAAAGAATCACCATTGTAGAGGTGATGTGCTACTTCACAAAGGTAAAAATAACCAGCTATAGGTAATGTTCGTTCATCACCGTTTGTGGGAAATATGCGTTAAGCCATCATTCACACTGCATAATGACTTATTATGTTTAAATGACCTTATTTTTTATGGTATGAGGCCTTGTCAGTGGCAACATTTGCTTGTTAGCACCTACTTATTGATGAGAGTTAGCCATTAATTGGACAGTATAACAGCTGCCCTGATGCAGTAAGTAAGATGTGTCTTAAGGCATGAAGCTATACGTGTGCGTTAGGAATGCCCTAAGGTTGAAAGACATTTTGATGTATTTTATTATTTTGAATTGATTATTTTTATGTATATTCGACGTTTCATTATATCATTGCTATTCCATCCTCATTTAGATTTACATGTTAAAGTAAATGTAAACAAATGAGGCTCATTGACTACTTGTGTTTATACCATTAGAATATTGCATAAAATGGACCTTATAAGTGGGTAGATAATATTCTAAGGTAAATAGTTTAAATTGATAGTCCATAGCCTAAGAGGTTAGTGTGAGTAATTAACTAATGTTGAGACTATTATATCGTCTAAATCCAATTAGGGAGATGGCTTGTCTTGGTCATCTGGAGTGTTTGACTTTTAAGTAAAGACATAGATATATTGCCTCGAGGTGGTGATATATTAGACAGGACCAAATTGTAATTAATCCATTAATAAGTCCATTTACATGGATTAATTCACTTTTGATGTTCATTGTGTAATTACCTTAATCCTAACTAAGTAATTGGCTCTATATGTACAACTTGTATGCTTTGGCATTCCACAGGCTAAAGCATCTCGAAGTAGTAAGCTACTAGATTAGTTTGTTAGGCATATAACTTGTACTCAATGAAAGCTTTACTTATGGATATGGAATCATAGCTTCTATAAAAAGTTAAGGTTATTCTCTTAAAAGGAATTATATGATATAATGAAAATGGACAAGGCCTCGATCATTTATATGTCATATGGTAAATTGTTCACATATGGTGAAAAATCATTTTTATATAGAGAGTAAAATGGAACTTTAAGATGAGGTGATCAAGTAGGTAACATAGACATTTTAACCTTAAGTTGATCACGGATATCACATAAGGGTATTACAAAAATGATAGGGTCATTGGACTCAAAGGCTATTTATGAAGCTTACTTAATATGGTATATAATTGGGAGTGCGATCTTAGGTCTTTTGTGGTTGAGATTAGTAATTATGTAATTAATTATTTAGTGTAGAATAATTAATGCATAGATTATTGGAGCCTAATTCTATATGTCTAATTGCTCCTTTCACTAGCTTAACATAATTCTTAAACGATTGGATATTGATCGGAATATCTGGAGATGAAAGATTCTTAACATGGTGAAGTGGTATGTCAAATTTACTCACTTTAGGAATGTGGGTGCTTTCTTCAATAAATAAATGAAAATAATTCTTGGTGTTATGTATTTAGAATATATATTTAATTTGAATGAAATGATTGTTTTGACAAGAATTTGTAATTTGAATTAATTATATTTATTTTTTGATAAATATAGGAATTAATTTAAATTAAATAGATATGGGAAATTAATTATTTATATAATTAATTTAATATCTATTATGTCTTGTTTAAATATTTATTTATAAATTAAATATGAATAATATTGTAAATAAGTTAAGAAAAATTATTCTATTTTTTATTTTAATTTGTGATTAAATTAATTATTTTATTATATTTAATTTTATTTTGATAATTAGTACATAATTATACTATTTGAATAAAATTGTCATGATTTTATTTCGAATTAGAATTAGACTTATGGAAAATTATTATGCTAAATGAAATTAACAGTCTAATCAGAATTAATTTATTTTTTAAATTAAACAAGCTAAATTTCATAAAATAAATTCAAGCCAAAATATCGTCTATGGACACTAGGGCTTGGTCGAATTATAGTGGGCATCCATACTAGGGTTGGAGCCAAATATAGGTTTTCTTTTCATGGAATTAAAAAAAATTATTTTAATTAAAATTAAGGTTACCTTGTTACCTGATATAAATAAAAGGCTTATGCCTAGGGTTTAAAGCATACCATTTGTGCAACTTTCAAGGTTTCTAATCACAACATCTCATGATTTTAACCTATGGGCTCTTGAAGGAGAATCAAGTTGTGCGAATCCGGAGTTAATTGATACAAAGAGTGCCCTACATACCATCATTCGAGAATTAGAGAATAGTAGAGAAGGCTAGTTGGTTGAAGCTTTCACACAAATCTATGAATTTTTAGATGGTATCTTTAGATTTGCAACTCAGGTAACTGATTAAGATGGTTTTATTGTATATATCAACATGATTTAGTATGATCGAATTAATTTTTTTAAATTCTTTTATGCATCCAATTTGTTTTTCCTACAATTGGTATCCAAGCTAGATCATGATTTTGTTATGTACATAAAACTTTTAATCAAAATTCTCCTTGATTATGTGTGAACCTTAATGATAAGGGGTTGCCTAAGGTACTACTGGGCTGCGAACCCTAACAGCAAGGGTATAGCTTAGCCATACCCAAAGGGTTGGGTAGAGGTTAGTGGGTGTGCATGTGCACCTCTAGGTGCATGAGGTGCATGCCCTCTCACCCTGGTGGGTAGGCACATGCACCTCAGATATGAGGCTCATACCAACCCACCTTAATGGGGGATGTGCACACCTTGGGTGCACGAGGTACGCATCCACCCTAAAGGTAAGCACGTGTACGCCTGGTGGGTGGGTGGGCATTAGCAATGTACCCATCAACTTAAATGTACCCACATCAGCTTGCACAATCGTGCACTCAGTTGGGTCTATTAGGCCACCAGGCATGAACCCTGATTATGGTCTGAAGCCCATTTAGGGTGTAGTACCAAGGCTTTAGGCCTATATGGATCCTGAGAAAGGCCAGGGTTCAAACATCAGTGAATTTTTTAGGTATTATTTGTTGAAATTTCTTAAGAACAGTAGGTTCTGGAGTATAATTGTTAAAGGATAGATGTTTTAGAGCCTATAAGTGGTACGAGGTTTTTATCAGATTATAAAGTGGTTAAATTTTTAAATATTTTATAGAAATGAATGAACAAATTACATGAATGGAAACTAATGCATGAGGATGGAGCAAAAATTCAAGACCCAAAATATGCTTTGGATAAAATTTTGTAATCTTATTTTTCTTTTCTTTTTTCTAGATAGGGTAATGGTTTGGCTAGTTAAATAGTTTTTCTTTTATATGTTTTGTTGATAGATGTATGTATATGGTTGATAACATGTCATATAGAATAGGTAAATGCCACTCAAACTTATATTAATCATGCGTATTAAAACCTTACATGATTTTAAAATATTGAGTGGGAAAGGGTTTCAAATAAAACCCATGGCCTCCATTGTTAATCTATATGTGAAAGCATGGTAATAGCTCGAGCTAGTTCCGCCTTAACCATACCCCTCGGTAGGTGGTCTATCGTCATCGGTATACTAGATTAGATCTTTTATGTGGAAAACATTGTTGGGAATGTTTTGTTTAAGGTCATCGCTCAATGACTTGATTGGCACATGGACCAAGTTCCATAAATAATGGTTTTACACTCAAGACTAGTTTAATAATAACTTCCCCTAAGAACTCAGTTAGTTAAACTATTAGCCAAATAAACAATTTTAATATATGTCTTAACCTAGGAGGATTTAAGGTAACATATATTAATTGGATAGGATCCATGTTTTTGTCTATTTGAATTATGATCACTGTTGCAATGTGCCTTGGGTTAGATCCTTATGGATCTATGAGTGCGTATGACTTAAAATATTTTTTTGACTTGGAAATGTCTTCTTGATCGAGACTTTTCTTTCACGATGTGATGAGAACAAGAATGTACGGATTCTTGACTTGTGATACATTGAAGGGGACCATAAGATGAATCACTTATCTTATTGGTCTTGGATGACCATCATGAAATGGCCAACGCATGGAGTCACCACCGATCATTTTGGGCTAGGCATGACCAGACGCCTATTGAAACTTATGTTTTGAGTTGCGAAACTCAAAACATGGATCTCATGTTCTACGTAGTACAAAGATTCGTCGTTTAGGTTCGACAGTTGGTTATGCATGATGAGATATTAACCTCTTCGCAATGCCCAAAATTGATACCCTTCTAGCTATGCCTTATCTCGATTTTGATTCTTTCGATCTTAACTTGTCACATTTTGATATAACCCTTTTTTAATGCATGAATCTTATAGAAATACAAATCCAGGTTTTGATGAAAAAGATTTAATCTCATATACGCCCCAGAGAGATGGGGAATATAAAGATTTTCAATAAAAATGACCTCTAGATTTTACTTTGAAAGATGGAATATTCTACTTTAGGCACTAGAGAGATACTCACGTGGAATATTGCCCTTAGTTTTATTTGAAATGATTGGAAAACATGAATATAAATAATCATCACAAAGAAATCTTGTTAGTAAGGCAATAATTGAAGTAATATAACATGGATCATTTAACGCAATGATAAAGAAAAAGGATGGACTATTAGAATTTATCTCATAATTGGCATCGATTATCTTGGAATAGCCGAATCGACAATTTTTGAGATGCATATGGGTTTCTTGATTAAATAAGGTTTGTTTGACATATTCATGGAAGTCCGAGAAGGAGAAAAAATTAATTGTAGTTGAAAGACAAGGCTGGAGTATCCTCTCAAAAAGATGGGGTTGGAGTATCCCCATGGATGACATATAATTTTGATAAAGGAAGATTTTTAAATCTTGTCAATTTTTAAAAGCAGGGTTGGAGTATCCCCTTGGAAGGTTGGGGTTAGAGTATCCCCGTAGATGGCAAATGATTTTGAAAAAGGAAGATTTTTAAATCTTGTCAATTTTGAAAAATAGGGTTGGAGTATCCCCTCAGAAGGTTGGGGTTGGAGCATCCCCGTGGATGACAAATAATTTTCATGAAGGAAGATTTTTTTAAATCTTGATAATTTTGAAAAACGAGGTTGGAGTATCCCCTCAGAAGGTCGGGGTTGGAGTATCCCCAAAAGTGACATGTCTGACATTATTTAAAGAAGTCGAGTTAGAAAAATTAAATTAACAAAACTTTGTGATTTAGAAAATGAGTGAGCATTTTGACAACTTTTGGCAAAAGCAATTATTGTGAATGAGGTTGGTAAAGATGTAACAATTTTGAAAAGCAGGGTTGGAGTATCCCCAAAAGTGACATGTCTGACACTCATTAGAGAAGTCGAGTTAAATTAAATTAACAAAACTTTGTGATCTAGAAAACGAGTGAGCATTTTGATAACTTTTGGCAAAAGCAATTATTGTAAATGAGGATGGTAAAGATGTAAAATTTGTTTATGCCTTGATACAAGCCTATGGGAGGTCAAAGCATGTTCCCGAGGCTGATCAAGGTGATATGGTGACATTCGAAGGTCTCGAGATGAAGCTCGAGAATACAACTCAATTTTGACCATAATCAAAAACAAGGGACAACATCGCTCTGTCCTAGATCCCAAATTTATTCTAAATTGGTTTGAAGGCTTTAGAGGGTGGACAAGATACCGTTGGAAAGGTAACTTGACAAGGGTCAATCTAAAAATATTCCCAATATCCCAAAAAGTCACTTTCCAATGGAATAAATTTCAAGTTCGAATCCATTACATTGTTGGCAGGGCATACAGGGGGCAAGATGTGTCAAAATTTGAAAAATCACCCTGGACTCGTTTGGTATCAAAAAATTACAAACAATAACTTCCGAAAAGGGCATTTTATGAACCTTTAAGGAAAAATGTTTGAAAAATTTAGAAAAATCGTCTAGTGGGTTTGAAAGGCCTAACCAAAATGCGCTTTGTTAACTCCAAGGATTCCAATAGTCTAGGTTTGAAAAATCATAACTCTTTCATCCAGACTGATGCGGGGATGAACAAGACCTCGTTTTAAACATATTTTGATATACTTTCAAAGAAAAATATTATAAAATTCGTAAAAAATCATTTGGGAGTTTAAAATGATTTTTCAATTTGTAATAGTGCTACTATTAGTAGAGGACAAAGTAAAGCAGAGTATATTTCTTATTTTCCTTATGTCTATAGGTCTAAACTCGAGTCATTGACATTCGAACATCCATTACTGAAGGGAAAGAGTGGCATGAGCGTCATGAACTCATTTGCATAGCCCTGGAGTAGTTTGGGATAATGAAACAGCTCGTTGATCATACCACTTACGATTTAGACTCAAAACAAGGTACAAACATTTAGGGAACAAGTGCAAGGCCATTTTTGTCAAAAAATCAAAAGTTTTGAGCTAGTTTAATCAAGATTCTAGATTTGGAAAACTTAATTTTCCCTAAGATTTTTTTTGCTAACTTTAAAGAAAATGCTAAGTTCATGCTAATCCTCATTAGTTGAGGTTAACATGCTTAGCTTGGGGAGGTTTTGAAAATCAATTTTTGATAGCCATCAAACATGCATTTAGACAAGGAGAAGACAATAAACATACAAGGGGATGACACATAACATGAATCGGATGCTAACTTTACCAATGATCTAGACAAAAAAAATGTTATGCATTTTGACAAGATTCATGACAAGATGCAAGCTAATGTAAAAATATACTTGAAATATGTTAAGCTAAGGATTCAAACATGGATTAATCATAACAAGATGCATGGATATGGCATAAAATGCATAAGCAAGAACTATCAAAATAATAAGGATAAAATGAGGCATTTTGCACATTAAAGGGCCATTAAGGCATCCAAATCCTAAACTACCACATCCAAAAGCCACAATAATGCATGAGAATCCTAAAAGGGTGATGGAAACATGGAGGCTCACTCAAATGATGAAGATGCTGAAAAACAAAAAATAAAAGTGATAAAGTAGGAAGTTATACCAACAAAACTTCAATTTTTTGGCCAAACAGTTGGAGCAGCAGAGATGGCTCGAATTTCCTTCTCTTTCTAGTTGTTAATAAGCAAGAAAAAGAGAGAAACAATGAGACTTTGGTTCTAGTATGGATGAGGGTGATTTTTAGAATGTGTAGTGGTTGAGAGTGACTATTTTGGGGCTGTTTTTGGGTGTTGAGTGAAGAGCTACGGGATTTGGTTTTCTTGATGTGTGAATGTGTTTTGCAAGCTGAAAAATGAGCTGGAATTTAAAATCCATCAGTTGAGATATAAGTAGTCTATTTATACCAGTATTTTAAAGCCAATTTGGAGGTGTTTTTGGTTACTTCTCAAGGGGGACAAAGTGATGTCAGCTTGGTGGCTATAGAGTGGCTGTAGGGACCAACTTGCTGCCAATGTGATGGACATAGGGTGGCTAGTTTAAATGCTAAAATGATTTTCCAGCAAGTAGGGTGGCTGATGGTGATCTTGGTCAACAAACTAGGGAGGAGTAGGGTGATCATGTGACATTAACCTTTTTAATCTAATTTAGACTTCAAAAAATGTTTTGATTAATTCAAAAGTCCAAATCCGTAATCTGACATGGGTTTTGATCTTTTTGATGTAAAGAAACAAGTTAAAATCGAGTTTTTGATCAATGGTGAACGAGTCAAAAATGCTTGGATCATGGAAAATGGCCTGTATGTATCGATACATTGTAGAATGTATCGATACATTTGGTCCCAAAACCTTAAGTGTATCGATACAATGAACATTGTATTGATACTATGAACCATTGTATTGATACTATGAGCCATTATATTGGTACATGTTGATATGTATCGATACATTTCTTTATAGAATGCATGTTTTGGTCTTGGCATGGTCTAGTATCGATACACTTATATATTGATACATTTGCATGTTGTGTTGATATAAATGGGGATATTTCAAATTTTTGGCACGTTGGAGCATTGTATCGATACATGAGAACCATGTATCGATACATTCAAGCAAAATTATGAATTTTCTCATATCTTTTGTCCCCGGACACCTTGAACTACGTCCTTTGATGCGACATCTTTGCATTTACCTTTGATATGATCCATAGGCCTTCTTGACCTCTTCAAAATACTTTTTCACCGAGCCATAATAGCCCCTCTCACATCCATGCCCCAGATTGCTAAAAATTAGCCTGGATAAAATAAGGTGTCTATAATTACCTCGTAGTGGCTTAAAATAATAGGTGTTGAAAATTACTATTGCAATGCCACATGTTCATAAGGTTTTTCATGTAGAAACATTTTTATTTATGTTTAATTACTAAATATCTATTTTATATTTTCTTGAGCATGATTGTAATGTTTCTAATATATTTATTTGTTTCAGTTCAAAATGTCCCCTACACCTCTTTTTCAAATTCTCACTAAAAACAAATTGAATAGGGATAATTTGACAGACTGGAAAATAAATATACTGATTATTCTTAGCTGTGAGAAACATAATTTCATCCTTGATGAACCTTGCCCACTTGAGCCTTCACATGATGCATTTAATGGATAGGCCTTTTTACTTTACACTTGTTGGAAAGTCCAATGACATAACATGTTGCTATATGCTAGCTAGCATGTCAAGTGCTTTGCAAAAGCAACATGAGAACTATGTCACTGCTAGACATATCATGGATAATTTAGAGGAAATGTTCGGAGGCCAAGTCAAGTTATCTAAATAATCGACTATTAGAATTTAATAAACTATACGCAAACATTAGAAACTTTGGTAAAAGATCATATGCTCACGCTTATAGGGTACTTTGCTGAGGCTACTAAAAATTATGTTGAATTGGAATACAAAACCTAGATTGAGATGGTGTTTAAAACTTTTTTTGGGGATTTTATGGCCTTTCAAGCTATGTATAATCTATAAAGCAAAGAGTTAGGTCTCACCGAGGTTATGAGGGAGTTACAAGCCTCAATGATGGCCACCAACCTAAGCTGAGGCAAATATAGCTATTACTTCTTATTATTATTCTGGGAATAAGAAAAAGAAGAAGCAAAATGCAAAGAAGCAAAGGCTTCTAAGTTTTCTGTTCCTCTTACATTCGAAAGCAATAAGAAAAAATGAAAAACCCAAAGGACCTTTAAATGTTAAAGTGTTTCTATTGTGGAAAGGTTGGTCACTTTAAGAAGACTTGCAAAGAATTCCTACCCTCTAAGGGCAAGTGAGGTAAGGATCTTCTTTACATTGAAGCTTGTTTCGTGGAAGATCTAAAAGGCACTTAGATTATTGATTTTGAAGCCACTAATGATGTTTGTGTTTTTTTGTAGAGGCTTAAGGAAATGAGAAGTTTGCTTAATAGAAACCTCTCATTGAGAATAAAAAATGGGAATGTGGTGTTAACTGAAATAGTTAGAGACATACATCTTTATTTTGATGAATTTAAATTTATTTTGTTAAAAGACTGTATTTATGTTCTTAGAGATTCTTATTCAATTTCCTTTAATAAAAATATGGTGATTTGTAAAAATAAGTATTTTATCTATTCTAAAAGAATGGATGTAATCTTATTTGATCAAACCAAATATGTACTCATTACTTAACACTGGATTACCAAATACTCTAAAAGGTTAAAAACTTCTCATTCTAATGAGGCATACCTTGACTTGGTGATATTAGCCAAGAAAGGATTCACAAATTGGTAAATGACAATCCATTAGAATCTCTAAACAAGGTACATTTTCCCCAATATGAATCTTGTCTCGAAGGTAAAATGACTGAGAGGTCTTTTCGAGCAAAAGGTATAAAGGCTAAAAAATTTCTAAAAATTATGCACATTGACGTTTGTGGCCTTAAGAATATTAAAGCACATTGGAGGTTATGAGTGCCATGTATAGTTCATAGATGAATACTCAAGGTTTGGATACATGTACCTAATGTACCGCAATAGTAAAACCTTTGATAAATTCATAAAGTATCATGCTGAAATAAAGAAGAAAATGGGTAAATCCATTAAGAGCGATCCGATTGAGATGGTTAATGCCTCTTTGATGAGTTTCTAAGACACCTCATGGAGAATGGGATTTTATCCCAATTGACTGCATCAGTTACTCTACAATAGAATTGTGCAGTAGAGAGAAGAAATAGAACCATATTAGATATTGTATAGCCCATGGTGAGCTATTCAAAACTTCTAATATCCTTTTGGGGATATGCACTACAAATAACTTGCCACATTTTGAACCAGGTTCCAAGTAAGTCAATTCTTAAAACTTTATACGAGTTATAGAAGGGCACTAAACTTTCCCTTGGACATATGGGAATATGAAGGTACTTAACACATGTATTGGACAAGGAAGTAAAAAAGTTAGAATCTTTTTCAGAATTATGCGTGCTTGTAGGGTATCCAAGGGAACATAAGGAAGACTATTTTATAACCCGAAGAAACAAAAGTCATTGTATCTACCCATGCAACTTTCTTTGAGGAACGTTACATGAATGACTTTAATCCTCAAAGTAAAGTGGTGCTTGAGGAATAGTCAAAGATAAAATTGCTCCATAGATTTCAATCTTAGATTCTGTTCTAAGTTTCAAGGAAAACCATGCAAATGATTAACCATTTAGAGAGTTTTGCCATAATAGGAAGGTTTCAAAGAAACCTAATTTTTTCATGTATGATGGTGAGACTTATCAATATAAAGCCATGGAACATGATGATAATGTGGTCACCTATGATGAAGCTATGAGTGATGTTTATTCAAAGCTCTAACAAAAGGCTATAAACACTGAGATAGATTCTATGAAATCGAACTTGTTTGGGAGCTTGTAGACCTTCTAGAAAGGATAAAACCCATAGGGTATAAATGGGTTTACAAGAGAAAGAGGAATGCTAAAGGAATGTCGAAACCTTTAAGGCTAAATTAGTAGTAAAGAGATGCAACAAAAGGCTAGTATTGATTATGATGAAACTTTTTTGCCTGTTATGAAGTTAAAGTCCATTTGCATTCTTTTTTCCATTAATGTGACACTTGATTACGAGATCTAAAAAATAGATGTCAAGACTACATTTTTGAATTATCATCATGACAAGAGCATCTATATGATGCAATTGGATGGGTTTGTAGTAAAAGGCCAAGAAGTGAAAGTTTGCAAGTTGCTTAGATCCATTTATGAATTAATGCAAACCTCACTCTCATAGAACAAAAGATTTGACCAGGTGATCAAGGTCTTTGGATTTTAGCAAAATGTTGATGAACCTTGTGTTTATAAGCATATTAAAGAGGGTAAAGTGGTCTTTCTAGTCTTATATGTCGGTGACATACTACATATTCTGAATGATGTAGAGAACTTGCCATTGGTTAAATTGTGTTCTCGCAATAGTTTAACATAAAATATTTAAGGGAAGTTCATTGTGCTTTAGGCATTCGTCTCTTTACAAATTGGAAGAATAGGATAATAGCTTTGTCCCAAGCTTTATATGTTGACAAAATTATTGAAAGATAAATAATGCAAGATGCCAAGAATGGTTCACAACTCTTTATGGCATGATTCAAACCCTTATTGGATAATTGCCCTATAACATTCGAAGAAAAAAACACATGAAGAAAGTCCCTTATGCATTTGCCATAGGTAACCTCATGCATACTATGCTTTGCACACGACCAAAAATTTGTTATGTTATTGGTATTGTAAGTTAATATCATTCAAACCCTGATAATAAGAATTGGCAAGCTGTAAAGCATATACTCAAGTATCTTAACAGAACGAAGAACTATATGTTAGTATATTTGAGAAAGGACATAACACCCATGGCATATATGGATTTAAACTTCCAAAGTTGTAAGGATTCAAGGAAATCAAATTTTGGGTCTATATTTATCCTAAAAAAAGGCACCATCGTGTGGAAAAGTGTAAAACAAACTTGTATGACTAACTCCATGATGGAAGCCAAATATGGCTACCTCTAAAGTGTCTAACGAAGCAGTTTGGGTTCTTAAGTTCTTTAAAGACCTTGAGGTAATTCATGGTATGGATAAACATATTACATTTTATTATGATAATATTGCGGCAATAGCAAATACCAAAGAGTCTAAACACCATAAGAGGACAAAACATATTGATAGGAAATACCACATTATAAGAGAATTGGTGATGGAAGAAGTTGTTGATATCTGCAAAATCATGTCCAAGGGCAACCTTCGTAATCCCTTTAATAAACTCTTGTGGCTCAAAGCTTTGAAAGGCATGTTGAGGGCATGGGGATGCAAGACATGACTTTTTTACTTCCTTAAGGTAGGTGGGAGATTCTTAAGATTGCTTTAAAGTTTAATGACAATTTGATGTATTTCATTATTTTGAATTGACTATTTATATATATATATTCTATGTTTCATTATATCATTGCATCTTCATTAAGTAAATGTAAGCAAATATGGCTCATTGACTACTTGAGTTTATACAGTTAGGATGTTACATATAATGGACTTTATATGCAGGAAGACAACATTCTAAGATAAGTAGTCTAAATTGATAGTACATAGTCTATAAGGTTAATGTGAGCAATTAACCCATGTTAAGACATTTCAACCGTAAGTTGATCTCGGATATCATGTGAGGGTATTATACAAATGACAAGATTATTGATCTCAAAGGCTATTTACAAAGCTTATGTAATAGAGTATATTTTTGGAGTGTAGTCTCAGGTCATTATTGGTACAACAATGAGATTAATAATTATGTGATCAATTATTCAATGTAGAATAATTAATGCATAGATTATTAGAGCCTAGTTATATATATCCAGTTGGTATTCTCCACTAGCTCAGCATAATTCCTTAACAGTTGTTTATTAAGTGGAATATTTGGATATGAAAGATTCTCAATATGGTAAAATGGTACGCCGAATTCACTCACTTTAGGAGTTTAGGCCTTTTTCTCAGTAAATAAATGAAAATGATGTTTTGGTGTTATTTATTTAGAATATATATATTTAATTTGAATTAAATATTTATTTAAACAAGAATTTGTAATTTAAGTTAATTATATTTATCTTCTGATAAATATAAGAATTAATTTAAATTAAATAGATCTAAAAAATTAATTATTTATGTAATTAATTTAGTATCTATTAAGCCTTGTTTAAATATTATTTATATATTAAATATGAATAATATTCTAAATAAATTAGGAAAAAATATTTATTTATTTATTTTAATTTACGAATAATTGATTATTTTATTATAGTTAATTTTATTTTGATAATTAGTACATAATTATTCTATTCGATAAAAATGTCGTGATTTTAGTTCAAATTAGAATCAGAGTTATGGAAAATTATTGGGCTAAATAAAATTAATAGTTTAATCAAAATTAATTACTATTCACATTAAACGGGTGAAATTCCATAAAATAAACTCAGGCCAAAATATTGTCTATGGACACGAGGGCTTGGTCAAGTTATAGTGGGCACTTATACTAGGGTTG
The DNA here is from genome assembly GCA_038381835.1 of Adansonia madagascariensis. Classification (NCBI taxonomy): domain Eukaryota; kingdom Viridiplantae; phylum Streptophyta; class Magnoliopsida; order Malvales; family Malvaceae; genus Adansonia; species Adansonia madagascariensis. The sequence continues at coordinate 16,601,458 of JBBYHL010000021.1, forward strand.
GCACTACATAGGGTTTTTTATGGAATTAATAAAATAATTATTTTAGTTAAAATTAAAATTAAGACTATTTTATTACGTGATATAAATAAGATGCTAAGCCTTGGATTTCAGGTAAACTATTTGCTCCATCTTCAAGGTTTCTAATCACAATATCTCATGATTTTTAACCTATTGGCACAAAGATGGTCTTGAAGAAGAATCAAGCAGTATAAATCTGGAGTTGATCGAGATAAAAAGTGCCTATACAATTTACCATCCATGAATTGGACAATAGTGGAGAAGGCTAGCTAGTTGAAACTTTCACATTGATCTAGGAATTCTTCGACAGTATCTTCAGATCGATGACTTATGTAACTAATTAAGATGGTTTTATTATATATGATAACATGATTTAGTAAGATTGGATTAATTTTTTTTTTAAATTCTGCTGCACATCTAATCTGTTTTTTTACAGTATAGGGGACAATGTTTGTTCAACATCACCTATGGGACTACTATATGTATGAGTAAAGGTAAAAAGTGTTTCCTTGAGTGTTCTTATTATCTGGGTTATTCTAGTACCATTCTAATATGGTTTGACATGGTTAGGTTCATAAGGCTTGCTATACAAGTTTAAGTTGATGCTTAAATGGATATCTGAATTGCTTCTCCTCCTAGTATGGATAATTAAGGCAACCTGATCCTAGGCCCATTATAAACTTGGTAGAATAAGTTTGATCCAATGGTTGTACTTCCTTATGCAAATGTAGAAGGCTATTTGTTAGAGAGATAGGTAATTTTCCACCCAAAAAATATTATTATGCTTGTGCGAAAAGGTACTCACGAAGGCCAGTAGCTCACATCCTCTTAATAACTGGAGCCCTTATCTCGCCATGAAGTTTGGCTAGAATCATATGCGAAATGCAAGTGCATGGTATGTGTTTGGGAAACAATCAAAATTTTCATTCACCCTTTGTTACCATATTTATGAAATTGGAACTTATTCAGGAAGAAAACCATCCTAACAAATAAGCCAAAAAAATCACAAAAAGAAAAACATTAGTAAACAAAGATAAATGAGGTTATTGGTAAATAATGATTGAAAATCAAGAGAACCAAGAATCAAGTAGGATACAGCTAGTTGTAGGCCTAGCTCTCTAATTTGTCCCTAATGAAGTTACCAAGCTGTCGTGATGTACCCTTACCCAGCACTACGCTTGCTCAAATAGTGATGTGTGTGACTTAAAATAGGAATAGCCTTTATGTTATCCTTTGATAGGAATTTGAATCAGGTGTGACATGGTGATATCGAGGGGAGGACCATCGAATGATTTGTTTGTCCAACTAGTTTCAAATGAACACCGCGAAGTGGTCAAAAAGTTAGAGCCACCACCGATCATTTTGGGCTAGGCATGATCGAATGACTATTGAAAACAATATTCTGGGGTACAAAACTCAAAATATCAATTCCATGATCTATAGGGTCCACAGATTTGTTAAATAGGCTTGAGAGTTAGTTATGCATGTGGAAGGATTAGCACCCTCATGGTGCCTGAAATCAATACCAAGCTTTACTTGGTTTTGGTCCTATTGGTATTATCATTATTTTGATATAATCCCCTTATTATGCATGAATTTAGTGAAAAGTGGTAAACCTAGGTTTTAGAGAAAATTTAAATCTCATATACGCCTTGTGGAGGTGGGAAACAATGAGATTTTGAAATAAAGTGATCTCAAAATTTAGTTTTTAAAAATTAGATATTCTACGTCAAGCACTAGAGAGATATCGATATAGAACATTATCTTTTAGTTTTTTCATGAAAATAATTTGAAAACATGAGTGCAGAGTGGGCTGCACAAAAAAAATGTGTTAGTAAGACAAAAAAGAATATAATAGCATTGCATGAAAGTAAACTTATAAAAGCTAAAAAATGAGGGATAGTTGGAATGTATCTCATAATTATCTTTGATTATTGAGGAATAATTGGAATGACAATTTTGAAACATGTTTGGACTAGGCAATTGCTTAACGTTCAGAAAAGAAAGTTTCAACTAAAAGGGCCTACAAAAATTAGAGAGAGAGAGAAAATTTAGATTTTTAGTGAAAAGCGAGGTTGGATTATCCTTTCGAAAGTTGGAGTTGGAGTATCCTAATGATGAAACTTCTAGTGATTTTTGAAACTTGATTGAAGTTAAAAAATGGGGTTAGAATTAGTGATTTTTGAAATCTAAATAAAGTTTTTAAAAATAACAAGGTTTGAGTATCCCCTTGGAGCAAGGGTTAAAATATCCTGAAGGTGGAAATTTTAGTGATTTTTGAAATTTGAATGAAGTTTGTAAAAAAGGGGTTGTAGTATCCTTTTAGAGCACAAGGTTAGAGTATCCTCGATGATAAAAATTTTAATGATTTTAGGAGAGTGCAAAATTTTGAAAAAATAATTGAATTTTGTATTAAAACTGACAATTGGAATAAAAAAGCAAATTAATTAAAATTTTGGGGCCTTGATCCGATTGTAAGGGATTACATTGTGGCACTCTATTGTATAGGAAATCAATTAGATGCATTTTGATGTTTTTGCATGCTTCAAAAAATGGTTCAGGAAATTCAATTTAATTTCTCCTGATTCAAGAAATAAGGGATAGCGTCGCGCTATTCCCCTACTTGAATTTATTAAGGGTTCACCCAAAAACTTCAGGAGACTGAAAAGATATTATTAAAAAGTAACTCGATAAGGATTAATGCAAAAGTAATACAAAAAACTTAGAAAATCACTTTCTAGGTTAAAATAATTTTTAAATTTAGGTCTGATGTCAATTTGATATCACATGCAAGGGAAAGGGTGTAGCAAACTTTGAAAAATCATTTCTGACTCATATAGAATCATTAGATCATAAACAATGCCTTTTCAGAAAGTAAAATTTCATGAAAATTTTAGGAAAAATATGAAGAAATTATTCGGTAGGAAAAATAACCCAAATAGAATGTAAATAGCTGATCTGAAGGGTTTTTGACAGCATCAGTCCAACAAATCATAACTCCCTCATCAAAATGATCTTAGGCTAAACAAGATACTATTGGTAAGGTAATTGATAATCTCTAAGCAAAAAAATAAAAAAATTTTTAAAAAATAATTTAAGGTTTGAAAATAATTTTTCCATTCATGACTATAGGGGCTGTTAGGGAAAAACAAGTTGTTATTCGATATTTTGGGTTTCTTCATGTCAAATTAGAGCCGTGGACATCTGAATGTTCATGATATGGAGGAAATGGTGAAATGGGCATCGCAAATTCATTCCATAATCCTAGAGTAGCTTAGGACAATGAAACAGCCTGTTGATCATGCCACAAATATGGGGGTTAAACTTAAGATCAAGGCCTAGCATTTTTAACAATTAAAAGGATTATTTTGCTTCTGAGAAACAACAATTTTGAGCTTATTTAACCATGAATCTAGGCCTGGAAAGCTTGATTTATCTCCAAGATTGGAGGATCAATTTAGTAAAAATATTAAACACATGCTAGTCTTTATTTGTTAGAGGTAGCATAGAATTAACTTGGGGTTCTTAAAAATCAGATTTTTGTAGCAAACAAGCAAGCACTTTAACAAAAATGTCATGAACAAGATGCAACATACAAAAAAATGGACTTGGACAAAGCATTCGAACATACAAAGATGATATTTTGACATGGAAAAGGTGGCTAAAATATAAGGTAATGACAAATAATATGCACGAGAGTGTTACCCGCATAAGTGACATCTAGAATCAGGCCATGGATGATCGTATGAATATGTTTAACCAAAAGAAAGCATGCTAGAATTTTCAAGACAGCTTTTTTATTCCATGAAACTTATCAAAATACAAGAAAATGCATGAATATGTTCAAAACATGTTAGGGTAGAGATTCAAGCATGTGTTAAGCATGTGAAAGTGGATAAAACATGACAAAGATGCATGAACAAGGCCTATTTTGATGATGAAAATAAATCATGGCATATTTGGTCATCCAAGCAAGATTAAAATATAAAAAAATCATCAAAATCCTAAGACTACCACATCTAAGGCCACAATAATGCATGAGAGTCCTAAGATGATCATAAGGACATGAGTAGCTCAATAGGATGATGCAAAATGCTAAAAATAGAAAATAAATAGAACAACGTCAAGAAAATATACTGAAACAAGCTTTAAACTTCAACTTTTGCTTGGAGCAACAATTTTAAGCTTAGTTTTTCCCTCTTTTTGCTATTAATTAGCAAGAAAGTAAGGAAAAGAAATAGCCTTTTAGTTATGACACGGATAGAGGAAACTTGGTGATGAAATGAAATAGGAAATTGAGGTTTTGGAAGGTTTTTAGAGGGCTCAAGAAGAAGCTACATGAATAGATGAAGTGTTTTCAATGTAACAATATTGTGTAGGGAGAAAATGTATAAACCTCCCCTTTACTGAGCCAAAATTGGCTCTTTTATAGTCCATGGTTCAACCAATGCATTTTGGAGCCAAATCAAAGCCAATTTTTACCTTTCTTAATGTATCTTATGGTAGCCTATGCTCAGATATCTAAGATTTTAGGGGCTGCCAATAATAGGGTGGTGAAGCAGAATGGCTATAATCATCTACGACTAGAGAAAAGCCAAGTTTACCCTCTGACAAACAATATATTTCATGAAAATGTCCTATTTTGAGTGATTTGGGCCTCAAAATTTGTTAAAACCCAATCATTAGTCCAATGTTCTACCCTAGTATGAATTTTGATGATTTTTGGTGCCAGAAACATGCCTAAATCAAATTTTGAGTTTAATGGTGCAAGGCCTAAAAAATGTTATGAACTAGGCAAGAATGCTTACATGTATTGATACATTGCATATTGTATTGATACATCTAGCCAGAAACCTATAATGTATCAATACAATGATGGTGTGTTGATACATTCCAAGAATGTATGGATACAATTACTTATGTATTAACACATTTTGTTTAAAAATGGAATTTTAGCTACTGCCAAGCCTTGTATCGATACCTTTGACCCATGTACTAATAGATTAAGTAAATGTATCAATATAACCTCTATTTTTATCGATACAACTTGCGAAATTTTGAATTTTGATGATGTAGAGGCGTTGTATTGATGCATAAAATCTATGTATCAATACAGTGATGCAAAAATATGAAACTTACTCTTCTTTAGTTCTTCAAACCTTTTACCTAAGCTAGGAATGATAGGGAGCAAATCCATGCTCAATTAAATGATTCTGATGGTGCCTTGAACAATGACTTCTAATGCCTTAAATTTTGGCTCGAAAAAAATGAGATGTCTACAAATTCTTTAAAAACCAAACAATATTGATATTCTTATGAGTTTCCCCTATCATTACCCCAATTGGCATTAAGATTGGTCGTGACAAGGTCAAGGTTATGGGATCAATTTTGAAAAGGCAAAAAGATCTAACTTTTCAAGTCAATCTTTCCAAATGAAAGTTGACACTTTGGGATATTCAGGGATTGCAGTGTCTCCTTAGATTCATTTCCTCTTGACAATAACTTGGTAATCCCATGAGTGACATTGAACATTCTCTTGTTTTGCTCTTGATTTCCCGTTTTTAGATTTTCACCCTAAATCTCAATTCTTTCCTTTTTTTCATTTTTTTCACTTTTTTGGTTCGTCATGCTCTTAGGAATACTTAAAATCTATCTAAAAGAAAATTTCCCAAAAAATAGGCTTATTAGCTTATATAGCCACTCTTGATCAAACTGGACCTTTTTAGGTATGTAATGTAGGCCACAATTTAGGGTTTTGAAAGAAAAAATATATAGGCCTATATCAAGTTTAAGGGTGAAAAGATTAAGAATCATTTCTTCAGATGAAGGTTTTCATCCTTTCCACCTTTTTCAAACTACACTTTATCTTGGTTTCCTCATTTATTTTTCTTTATATTTTTCTTTTGTTTAGCTCTTTTTTTATTTTAATTTTATTTTTCTTGTTTTTTCTTTTTTGCTGCTATTTTTCTTTTTATATAGGGAATCCTAGATTTTGAAAGATTTCTCTATTTTGATTTTGCCTAATTTGTTAACCTTTTTTTTCCTGCAATTGTAGAATAGGATATCTATCCTCACATTTTTTCAAAAGATTTTCTCTTTCCATGCCCCCTAGTATGAAGGGTGATCCTTTACCAAGGTTCAATGGAAGAAATAATTCATTTGGCTCAAAAGAGGTAAGAAAGGGAAATAATTTTTATATTTGAGAAAGGATAGAGAAATAAGGTCATTTGTCATCTCAAGCATAATTACACGAGCTAAAAAGTCATTCTTCGAAAAACCATTTTTAGACAATCTTAAGCATCCTAATCACATGATGTTGCATTCAATTTTCATTTCTTTTCATTTTTCATTTTTTTTATTTTTTAATTTTTATGCCTAAAATTTATGCCTTAATTCATTTTTGTCTCCATATTGATGGGCATGTCCCTTTTCGATTAGTTACTAATGAGATTATGGATACTAAGATCAAAGTCTACCTAGGACATCCTATGTTCAATGGATAGGAAGTTTTTGTTGTTGGTTAATTAAAAAAAAAACCATAGCTCAAAAGGGTGAAACCTTGATGTTAGGTTATTGAAAGAAATAGGCTTAAAAGGTTTCCTAATAATAGAAAACTATGTTATTGACCCATCATGCCCTAGGATACAAACCAATTTTTAAAAATGACCAAGATGTTCACATTTTAAAGGTTAGAAAGAAAGGTAAATTTTAGCACAATCTTAGCCCAAGTTGCCATAGTTTGAGGACCTTTACTAGAATATCTTATCCATTCAATTTTCGAGGGAATCCATGAATTATAAAAATCTGTTCAATCAGTCCTAACCTAGGTTAAGGCTTTCACCTTATTGGTTGTTTCAGAGCAATCATAAATGGTGAAATTTAGAATCAATTCCCTAAAGTTATGGGTCTTTTAAGCAATCATAGTGTTCATGGAAAGGTTTAGAAAAACAATGTTAGGATATAGGTTTATTCCTAACTGTAAACATCAATATTCTTAAAAAACCTTCTAATGTTATACTTTCTCTAAAAAAAATCCTTTTCCTCAAAAAACATTTTGTCATTTTCTCCAAATTCTTTGAATTATACCTACCCAATTTATCTTTGGCAAATATTCAAATCATGCATGCTTTAAGAAAAAGATATCAATCTAGAGATAGAGGTTTTTAACATGAAATAACTTAATAGTTAGATTTTTATGTTTTCCCCCAATGCACATCTAACTACTCAAAACCCTTTAAACATCCTTTTTGCACATGGAATCCTAAATCTAGCCCTTTGCCCTTAACCACTAGTGGCACTGCAGCTACGGGAATTACATACACCATAGGAGTGAATCCGATAGAAGGTATAGCCTATGACACTTTACTTTGAGGTGCCACATTATCTACCCATGTAACATTCATAGGCTTGACAAATTTTCCCTTAGGATCAATATCTTCAATTTGAAAACCTAAGCCTCCACTTACACTTTACCATTAGTGACCACTGTCATTAACTCCATAATTTGCCCAACTATAACCTAAGTTCTTTTCGACCCCTTATTATTCCTTTCTAAGTTTCTTCCATCTTCCTTATCCTAATTGTAAAATCATTCTCCATGTTTTTAAGATGGGAATGAGTATTGTATCTCCCAAATCGATATCCTCCCAATTTTTTGGATACTTATAATTTTTTTCCTTAAAGAATGAAACTAGATTTTAATATCATCTATTATGATCTAATATGTTATGACATGAATGCAAATTTGTATATATATACAAAAAATGTGTTAGTACATGAATGCAAAGACATGAATAATAAGCAAAAATGTAGAAGGCATTGGCTAAGGTAACAGCTCTAGTATGAAAGTTGCCATCAAAGTTCAAGCCAACCACTAATTCTTGGTATAGTTTACTAGCCAATAACTCAGTAATAGACAAGAACAACTTGATATCCATTCGAATATTGACTTTTACATCTTTCTAGAAATGACTATGGATCCATATTTGTAACAATGGTGCACATCTGAGAAATCTATTCCTAGCCTTTCCTATGCAAAAGTTTAGGGACTATATTGTTTCAGTAGAATCACCATACTTGGGTTGATATTGTATCTTAGTCAATCGAAGAAATTAACCACTGCTGCATTATTATGCCTTAGAGTTATAAGGAATACTACTAATCTGTAGATGGCCAATGCAAAACATCCCTTTTCATTTTTTAGTCTAGGCAATCATCCATCAAGTCCGATAGTCTATGCCATGATACGTAATTGCCTTAAACCTTTCAAACCATATATGCCCTAATTCAAGCCTTAGATGCTCTGGTGATACTTGCCAATCGTCTCTTTAGTATGGTGGATTAGACTACTTAATATATACTTAATTAGAATGGTATGTTTCATATACAACAAGGTGGTGTACTCTTTAATTGTCGAGACTATATCCTCCTTATTAAAAGTGAAGCACTGGTATCCCGCATTTAAAAATTGTGCCATAACTCGAAGTAACCCGTTGTCTACCTTAACCTAGACCTATAATGCTATATTCCTATACTTTCGAGTGAATAAATCTTTCTCAATATTGTCCACCTAATCCCATATGGCTTGTAAATCAACAAGTCATTCTACCAAAACTCAACATGGACTTAAACCAAAAATTATAAGGCATATTCGGCTTTCAAAGCATCCATATGTTGCTTTTGAATCTCTTCTAACCAATCCTTCACTACGGAGTACTTTTCTTTTACCAAAACTACACGTTCCCCCATATGGGATGACCTTTAGGATAGACACTATCCTTTTTATACTAATAGCCTTCGGATGCACTAATGATAATGCTAAAATGCATACAAAACAAACAAACAAGGCAAACTAATTTTCATATTACTTATATACAAATTAATTCATATATTCTGAATGGTCCCAAAAAAATTTGTTTGTGGGCTTTGTAGCCTCTTGGAGTCAAAGGGATAAATTATTTTGGTAGTAAGATATGTACCCTATAACTGAACTCTAAAAGACTGGCTTTGCCGATACATGGTCCTAATTTAGCGCATTGATTCCCTTTAGGACATTTTTTTGAAAAACAAGCTATCATGATGTTTCCAGTGTCACATTAGCCTTCAATCTAATAGCATAATGGTACAAAACTTTTAAAGGTTTTTGACACTATAACATTCATGATGCAAAACTTTGAGGTGTCTATTCACCTCAGCTTAACTTTCTTTTTCAAACATATTTTAGCCATAAACTCGAAAGCTAAACTGTGCGTTATAATCAAATATAAATATAGACTCATATTAATAGGACAATAAATATCCCAAGTAATGAAGTTCATTCAACACCACTCGAGACCTAAATTAAAAAAAGCAGGAAAAGGTTAGAAGCGTTTCTTAATTATGCCTAAACTTCATGTTCTTTTAGACTTCTAGGTATGGTTAACTGAATTTGGCTCCTGCAGCTCATTATATTCACGTTTAAGACAACTTCTAATGCATTTGCTCCCCAAATTATTCCCTCTGCCCTATAAGGACAGTTTAGATAGCCTGATTCTAGGCCCATCACAAGCTTAGCAGAACGAGTTTAATCTGGGTGAGGACACTACTCATGTTTATATGGACGAATCACGAAAATAAGAGAAATACACTATGAGGCCTTTTGACCACTATACGGATTGTTAATTATGTAATCGGTTAATAAACCCATATTTCCTAAAATAAGTCCTATATCTCCCCCCGCATGGTATACTTGGCAGAGAGTTTAATGCATATGCTAGTGTAGTATGTGCTAGGAATACCTCCAAACCTAGATCTCAGCTCATCATCTGAGCTATATATATTAATCATCTTAATTATTTTTATAGGCAAGCGCAGATCAAATTTTTTTGTTCAAATGTTGCAGCAAGGTTAGTGCACATAACAATATAATAATAATCAATCAATACTAATAATTAGACAATCACAATGATAAATATCGAGGGGATTAAAATTGAACACCAACTAAACTTTAGAAAAATCAAAACTCAGATAGTTTGCGACTAGTTTGAGGCCTAACTCTATAATATTCTCAATAGAGTCACCAAAAAGTTATCATAATATATTGAGATATGAACCTTAGTATACTAGAGCAAACAACACTTAAAATCATCATAAGGCCCTAGTCAGTCAGAATGAATTGTTCATCTAAAGCTGCCATACTAAAATATGAAAGTGATTGGGTTAAAGATTTGCCAACGATCTATTTTGGCTAGGTGTGATTGATCACCTATTAAAACCATTCACTAAAGAGTTACAAGAATTTAAAGGAATGATTTTATAGCCAGCGTATACCAAAAATCTATAAAGTTAGAGTTGGGAGTTAGTTACACCACAAGTAAGGACTTAATCCATCTCGTGATGCCTAATAATTAGCGGCAACTAATCATAAATATCCAAAATTTTTTCTTGATTTCAATCGTATGTATTCAATCATAATCCTCTTTTTATTTCATAAAAATCAAACAAATATCACTAAAAATGTATCCTAAAAGTCTTACCGGGACTAGCTCGAATTTACAGCTGATTCAGAGCAAAAACCATTTATAAAACAAAAATTTCACAAAAAAACTTGGCTCCAAAAATACTCATTTGTTGACTTCATTTTCAGTATTTTTTTTTATCAATTTTGATTCATTTAAAAGAAACCATAAAAATAGCACACTTAGACTAAATTACAGAAATCACAATTTTGGAAACAACATTAAAAATCAACTTTATTCAATACAAGTTGGTAGCTTTAATATAAGATACTAAAGACCTTGTATAGGACATACTTAGACCTATTGATGCACTAGACATAACTTTTAAAATCAATTTCAATGCATTTAAGTGCCTCAGAATAATAAACTACAAACTTAGAGAAAACTAAAATAGGGATTTGACCTTTCAACCTCTCTGAGTTTATTCTGGATTAGTCTTATTGCATAAAATCACCAACCTATATTATATGATTGTTAACTCATTATACCTCAAACTAAAAATATACAAAAAATAACAAAATATAAGTTTCATTATCACATATTTTTTTAATTGGACACTACTGAATGGCACAGCATGTCCAAATAGGCTGTATTCCAAATTTTCTTCCTGATTCGTTCAAAATACCCACTGAACGAGCCATACATGCTTGGAAAGCTTATTCATTCTACTTATATCTAAAAGTATGATAAAAATACAAAAAAATGATTATCCTTATAAAAAATAGTTTGTAATAGTAACCAGGCACTGAAATAGAGGCATATAAATAACTTAGGTTCCAAGATTTTTTCGTACTCATCCAATAATGAAATCAAATGTTTCAAAGGCCTATTGCATAGCCCAATCAATGAGGATTATAGTAAAAATACAAACAAATTCTTAAGGTCTATGACCTAATCAAAATATAACTCTTTTATGAGACTATTGTGCTAGACTTCAACAATATCTTTGACGCAACTTGTGATCATGAAGCCTTTTGTTAAATTTTTAAAACATGTTTAGGATGTTCAAACATCTAGCAACAAGACCAAATAGACTCTATAAATGTCATATATGAGGAATCAGTAAAGATTTCTTAATGCCATGACATGAACCATGTTTTTCAACATTAGCGATATGCTTCAAAGTCAAGCGAATGTCTTCATTTTTGATCGCTTTTATTTACTATTATTTATTCTTAGCAAGTGAATGGCACACCAATGCCACTTACTTGTGTGCTGAAACTAGCAACCAACACACTTTGACCCACCTAAACATCACCTAGTGATTCACATTAAACATCAAATTTAGACCCAACAAAAATATTTAAGCACTTAAAAATATTTTTTGCAGCAAATCAGCTTTAATTCAAGCTATTTTATTCAAGGTCCCTAATTTACTCATTAAAGAGCTTCTAAACAACACCAAACCCTAACTCACTTATTGATTAAGTGAACCAAGTCTGGCTCCTAGGGGATCTTTTGAAAAAAATAAGGTTTTACATAACCTAAACACCCTAATATGCATTTTATAAAACATATAGAATACTAACTTATGATTCTAGCAACTAATCATCCACAAATCCTATTTTAACCACAAAATTCACCTTAATTGAATCAACATGCCCATCTAAACATCAATTTCTCATAAAATTCTTAACAATTAACACCTAAGCACAAGAAAACAAGTTTGGATTTAATTCAATCAACATGATTAACCATCAAAACATGCTTTCAAAAATTTGAGCTTAACAATTGAACAAATAAGCTTTTAAATTCATTCAATTAAGCATAAATTTCAGCTTAACCAAGTTTAACTCAACTTAATTCATCTAAGTTTTATCAATTAGGCAAAGCCCACTTAAACTCACCCAAATTCCATCATGGCCAAACCTAGAAATGGTTATGCTAGCTTGTTCAAAGGCTCATCAAGTTTAAGAACTTATGATTTCATCATTTAGCACTAGATTCAAGTTTTATTTATTTAGATTTTAGTTAAAACTAGCTCCACTTAGCAAGATCATGCAAGATTAAATCAATTTAGCTTAAGATCCTATAAATCTAAGTTAGTCAAATTAGGTTCTCTTAGTTTTCTCATGTTTGAGCACATCAACAAGCTAGAGAAACATGATTTCATCATCTAAACTTCAAGATTTTAACTCAATATCATCAAATCCTAACTTCACTAAATTCAAATCATCAAGATCCTAACAAACTAAGTTAGCCGAACCTAAGTCAAGTGAGATTACTTTAGTTGAACACTAGGTTAAGCTCTCTAAACATGATTTCAAGTTAACTTTAAGCAATTAATCATGTAATCATGCTTAGAATGACATGAAATCAAGTAAATCATAGCTCAAAATCAAATGAAACCATCATAGCATCAAGATTCAAATTGGTTGAAACTTAAAGAACATGAATAGGCTTGGTCAAATCATCAATCAAGCATAAAAAAACATGCATCAATCATTAAACATGCTAATTGAATTGAAATTAGGGAGAAAAATAAGAGATTATACCTACTCAAAGCTTGATCTTCCTTTTAAAGTTGATGAAAGCTTGAGAGAAAATAAAAATATTTTAAATTTTTTGAAATTTGCTAAGTGTTTAAAAGTTATGAAATTATGGCTAATCACCCCTATTTTAGGCCTTGAAGTTGGTGATTTAAGCTTTAATCACTCTAGGGTTATCTTAACTTAATCACTAACCTCCTAAATAACTTAGGGGACATTACTACCCTTAATGAATGTATGATTAAAATTCACATATTTGTCACAGGGAAATTAGTTAAGGCTATATTCTACACTAATCTTGTACAACTTTTTATGCCATTCAATTGACTATGAGTTGTTTATGTAGAAGTGCAATTAAATGTTCCGTCCTGTAGTAAAAATGTGTCCTAATGACTTTCTCCAAAAAATCTAAATTTTCTATCTTGGACCTCTTAGTTTAAGCTCTCAAAAATTCTTAGCGTTTTAAATTCCTAAGGTCCTTTCATGACCTAGTCCTAATTACACCTTCTTAACCTAAAGTCTATGCTTAATTTTATTTTGGTGTAATCAATTTTGAAATTCAAGTTGTAAAACTCTTCTAATTTCAAAATCCAACTCTAGGCTAAAAGGTTAACTTTTTTATAGTTGACTTTTGCCATTATGTTAACTTTTAATTATGACTTTTAAAACAAGTCTCTTTCTCATCTAAATAACCTCAATAACCACTCTACTTCGCTTAAAAGACATATACCAGTTAACTGTTAACATCCTTAGACTTTTCAGACCCAAGTCTTGATTTTTTAAATCTGACACCTACCTTTAAATTGTACAATTATGCTTAGTTGCCTTATTTTGTTAAACTAAGCCTAAGGAAACTAAACCTCAACAATACATTTTTATCATCCGTAACTCATCTGAAAAAATCCAAACCTAGAAAATTCCATCTAACCCTAACCCCTAAAACTAGGAAAAGTTAATTAGAAACCCAGATAAAATAGGGTGTCTATAGCTGCCCCTCTTTGGTTGCTACTAAGAACTTAGGAACAATGGCAAAAACTAAATAGACATCATTTTGTCTAGGACCTAATAAGCTCCTTTATAGGAAAGTTTTTTGTAGACATGCAATATCTTAACTAACTAATTAGATGCAAGGATATCAATCCTCACTAACCTTTTACATAATCGATGAGGCATTAATTCTGCTAATCTTTTGCCTAACTAAACAGGTTAGACTAAATAGCCTGGTCTTCTCCATAACTAGATAAAATGAATTGACACTTTACTTGCTTCATTAGTCTTTTACTGAATAAAATAAAGAGGACTTAGGGTTGCCAACTCTATTAGTCTTCCATATAACTAAACATAGTGGACTTACACATAGTGCCTACTTTGATAGACTTACACATTGTCGAACAAAAAGGACTTGACCTAAAAACCTACTTCAACAATCTTTTGCCTAATTGAATAAAGAAGACAAAAAGAAAATTAACTTAATCAACTTGTTGCTAGTAAAAAAAAGCATACGACAACTGACTTCGCTATTCTTCTACCTAACCAAGTGAAGCTGACAAAAGAAAAACTCTATTTAACCTTGTGCTTAATCAAAAGATGCTGACTCAAACTCAACTCCATCGACCTTCTACAAAATTGAATGAAGTGAATAAAAGAAAAAGCTTTTTCTATACGGTATGACCTTTCTACAAGGTACCAATTTTGCTAGTTTTCTATTTAACCAACTAGATTGGCTTTTTCTCTCTGTTTTTTCTCTCTATGCGCCAACTATATTAGATTTAAGTCACTAGGAAGGAATGATATTACTTGCGATATCATCCACTTAGGAACGATCCTTGTTACCACTAACACCATTGGGGATATCTTCTTTCTAAGCAATTTCTTGTAATGCACTATGAATGCATATGCATGAATATTACTTCTATGTTAATATGAAATTACAATACAAGATTCATCTCAATGTCATTCATGATCTGCTTTGTTTTAATGAAATACTTGTAATGAGAATTTTGCTTTTATTCATCTCTTTTAAATTCAATTATGGCTTCTATTACCATATTTCTCTTTCATTTTCATCTTTCTTCTCTAAAAGCAGTAGATACTTATTTCTTTCAACTGGGTAACATCATTTATAAATCCCATGGCTTTCCCTGCCATTTTTTCTTTTCATCCTCAAACTTAAATCACCAAAACATGGAATGGATACCATTTTTAATCATAAGGTATTCATGAGAAGACATCTTGCACAATCAAATATAACTGAGAGAAAGGCAATAGTAAAAATAAATTAGATGAAACTAAAACTTAGAAAATGACTTTAGGCAAAACCAAGACTTACACAAATGACCTTGGGTGAAACCAAGATTGAAATAAACGACCTTCGATGAAACTAAGGCTAAATTGACAACCTTGTGCAAAAATAAGACTACAAGATAACTTAGACGATATCAAGATTTAAAGAAATAACTTGAATGAAACTAGGCTAAAGATAACCTAGATGAAATCAAGGTTTAAAGAAATGGCTTGGATGAAACTAGCCTAAAAACAACCTAGAAAAAACCAAGGTTTAAGGAAATAGCTCGAGTGAAACTAGCTAAAAAATGACCAAGAAAAAGCTGGGGTTTAAAAAATGGTCCAAATAAAACTAGGCTAAAGATAACCTTGAAAAAATCGAGGTTCAAAAAAATGGCTTGAATAGAGCCAATTGTCACCACGTACTTCTTTTTTTCTTCTCTGTCTGGACGATCCAAAGTGGGCAAAAATAACTTGAAAGATATATATGGTGTTTGGTTAAAGCCTTTGAGTTTTCCCTTGGTCAGGATTTGGATTAGGATTGATAATATAAAGGGGAGAAAGACTGTCGGACGAATTGCTTATCCAACTAGTCTTGAAAATTTAGCGTGAAGGAACCATAAGTTTAGAGTCGCCATAAATCACTTTGGGCTATGCATGATCAGATGCCTGTTGAAAATAATATACTGAGTTACAAAACTCAAAACATTGATTTCAAGGTCTACAAGGTTCGGTTGGGTTTAAGAGTTGGTTACTCATTGGGAAGTGTTAACACACCCATGATGCTCAAACTCGGCACTCGTTAGCTATATCTCGCTTTGATTTTGGTTTAATTGGTTTCATTTGGTCATTATTTAGATATAATCCCTTTTTATGCATGAAAGTTTGTGTGAAAATTGTAGATCTAGGTTTTAAAAGAAAATTTGTATCACCTATGCACCACGAAGGTACAAAGAACATAGGGAATTTTTACCAAAAATAATTTTTGATTCAAATTTTGAAAACTTGAATATTCCATGTTAAGAACTGATGAGATAACAATATGAAACATTACCTTATAATTTTTTCAAAATGATTTTCAAAATGAATACACGATGTTCATCACGAAAGGAAACATGTTAGTAAGATAAAAAAGAATATAATAACGTCATAGAGAAATAAACATACAAAAGAATAAGAAAAGGATGAATGATCGAGATGTATCTCATAATTATCCTTGATTATTAAAGAATAATCATATGAAAAATTTAAGAGGTGGTTGGAATTTGAAGGACAAAAAAAGTTTTAATTGAAACAATCTAGGATGTTTGGGAGAAAGAAAATTTTTGGATTTTTCATGAAAAATGAGGTTAGAGTATTCACTCAAAAAGGTAGGGTTGTAGTATCCCAAAAGATAAAACTTTTTATTGTTTTAACAAAATAATTAGGAATCTAAAATAAATCCGAGATAGAGGAAATTAATATTTTTTTGAAAAATAAGGTTGAAGTTTCCCCTCAGAGAGGTGAGGTTGGAGTATCCCCAAAGATAAAAAATTTTTATGTTTTGAGATGATTATCTTAAAAAGGTATTTTGAAAATAGAAAACCAAAGATTTAAATAAAATATATTTTTTTCTTAAGCCTTGATCCGAGCTTAAAGGCTTCTATTGTACGAGAACCTATCAGATGCATTTTGAGACATTCAAAGGTCTGTATAATGGCATTTTAAAAATTAGGTTAAAAACAGGGAACAACATTGCATCTTCTCCCTTCTTGAATTTATTTGGAATTCATCTGAAAGCTTCAAGGGGGTAAATAAGGTATCATTGGAAAGGTTAACTTAAAGAGGATGAATATAAAAATATTTTGAAAATCGTAGAAAATCACTTTTTAGGCAGAATTAATTTTTAAAATTGGGCTTATCTTGACACAAGCAGCATGTATAGGGGAAAGGGTATGATGGACTTTGATAAATCATTTTGGACTCATTCAAAATTATTAAATCACAAACAATACCTTTTTAGAAATGGAATTTTGCAAATTTTCTAGGAAAAATATTTAAAATATACAAAAAAAATCTACTATCTTGAAATGGTCTAAACAGAATATAACACACTAATTTTAAGGGTTTCAGACAGCAAAGGTTCAAAAATTCATAATTCTTTCATTCGAAGGTCAAACAAGCCACCACTAGAAAGTTATTTCAATGCCTTTAGGTGAAAAATATAAAAAAAATCTACAATCATTTATGATTGAAAAATAATTTTTTAAACTCAGATTAGTGCTACCAAAGCAAAACAAGGACTATTTAATTTTTTTAAGTTTTTTGGAGGCCAAATTCAATTTATGGATGTCTGAATGTCCACAACACAAGGAAAATAATAACAAAAGCATTACGAGTTAATTTCATAATCCTGGAGTAGTATTGGATAATGAAATAACCTATTGACCATGCCACCATCAAAGGTGTTAAACTTAGGATCAAGGCTTAATATATATTATCAACTAAAAGGCTTATTTTTGTTTGACAAATAACATCTTTAAACTTATTTTACCATGAATCCAAATTTGCAATCTGTAACTTGTCCCCAAGATTGGAAGGCCAATTTTATGAAAACATTAAAACCATGCTATTCTCTATCTATTAGAGGTAGCATGAACTTAACTTAGGGATTTTTTTTAAAATCAATTTTTTTAGCGAATAAGCAAGCATTTTGATTGAGATGTCATGAACAAAATACAACATACACAAAGATGAACAGGGATAACACATGAAAACACTTAAAGATGACATTTTGACATGAAAAAGAAGATAAAAAATTGTAAGAAAGTGACAACTAAGATGCATGAAAGTGATAACTCCATGAATGGCATAAAAAATCATGCTACAAAAGAAGACATGAACGTATTTAAGCCAAAAAAAACATGCTGGAATTTTAAAGATAGCATTTTTGTTCCATGAGATTTATTAAAATGCAAGAAAATGCATAAACATACTCAATGCATGTTAGGAAAAACAATCAAACATGTTCTAAGCACTTCAAAATAGGTGAAATAGGAAAAAAAATGCATGAATAAGGGACTACTTTGATGACAAAATGAAAGAAAAGATGTTTGGCCTATCAAGCAACATCAAGGCATCAAAGGAACATCAAAATCCCAAGGCTTCCATAGCCAAGGCAACAATAATGCATGAGAGTCCTAAAATGGTCATGGCAGGTTAAATGGTTCACTAAAATGATACAAATACTAGCAATGAGAAAACAAAATAGAGCTAGGTGAGAAAATCAAAAACCTCAAGCTTTAGCCTTTTTTTAAGTTAGCAACTTTGGACTCACTTTTTTTTTTATTATTTTTTTGTTGTTGATGTGCAAGAAAATGATGAAAAAAAAAGAGTTTTTGATAGAGTGTTGATGGAAAAAAGTTTTAAAAGAAACTATGAATGGAATAGAGGGTCTTGGATATGTTTCCAGTGGTGATTTTAAGAAGCTATAGGACTAGAGGAAGGTTAAAGGCAAAAGGTAATGGAAAATAGTGTTTTTTGAAGTCTCTTTTTTTGGAAGTTGCTGGAGGTTGTTTTTGGAGATTGCTAGAAAAAATTATTGATAGATGGCGAGCAACTTTAGCCTCTTTTTAAATTTAAGGTTCAGCTAATACTTCTCGGAGATAAAGGATGGCATTTTAATCTTTCATTCATGTACTAAGGGACAACTTCAGGTACTAGGCTCAGCTGCTCTTATTTTCATTGGTTTTGCCATGTAGAGTAATGGTGCAGAAAAGTTTTAATAGCATGCAACTGGAGAAAAGCCAAGCATGTCCTTTGACAAACCATATATTTCATGAAAATGCCCTCTTTTATTGGCTATTTAGGCTTTAAAAATTTGTTTAAATCTAATCACTAGCCTATAGTTGAGGCATGGTATGAATTATGATGATTTTTGGTGTAAGAAACATGTTTAAATCAAATTTTTAAAGGCTAAAAAATGGCTCGAGTTACGCAAAAATACCTTAGTGTATCGATAGAAAACATTTTGTATTGATAACGAAGGTAATTTTTACCCATTAGTATCGATATAATGAAGTGTGCATCGATACCAAAGCAAAATTATTTCTAGTTTCAAAACTTAAAAGCCTGTATTGATACTTATGGATTTGTATCGATACTCCTTCTTATGCATCAATACATTTTACTAAAAATCATAACTTTAGCTACTACCAAGTCCTGTATCGATACAAACAGACTAAGTATCCAGACCATACCTTATGGCCCTCTTAGATTGATACTACATTTGAAAATTTGAAATTTTGGTGACATGAAAGTTTTGTATCAATACTTATGCACTAATGTGACTTGCATATACCTTAAGCTCTTTGAATACCTCACATTCATCACAAACTGTGGAAAACTGACTTGTGCTCATTTGAATGACTTTGGTGATACCCTAAATAGTGATTTTTTATGTTTCATATTTACATTTTTCTTTAATATGACCCATAAGCATTTTAGACCTTTAAACAAATTTTTAAATGGCACCAAAAAATTATCTTACTTTTTTTTGTTTCTATCATCTTTTAATTACGTCCTAGGATACCAAAAATTAGCATTAAAAAATAATGTGTCTATACATGCCTTTTTTTAGTTGTTGCTGAGTGTTAGGAATAAGACAAAGATAAATAGAACCCATTTTGTTCTAATAAGATGTGGTTTTTATATGCCTGCAAAAAAGTAAAGATTTAGTTATTTTATCTTGAGATTGGTCAAGTATATCAGCAATTATCCCAACTAATAAGAGAATTTCAATAAGATTTATAAGCTTTGACCTCTCTACTAGGTTTGCGATTTCTTTGATTTAACCCCTTAAATAGGTGCCAGCTAGTATGGGCTTTAACTTGATAGGTGTCCAACTCTTTATGGACTAAGATAGGCAAGCATCTTACTCTTTGAGGATAGACACAATAGGTGTCTAGCTAGTTATGGACTGAGGTACGTAAGCATTATTCTCTTTGAGGGCTGCAGTAAGTAAGCATATGCTCTTTGAGGATGAGGTAGGTAGGCTTCTTGCTCTTTAAAGATTAAAGTAGATAAACATCTTATTCTTTGAAGATTGAGGTAGGTGGCATCTTGCTCTTTGAGGACTGAGGTAGGTAGGCATCCTACTCTTTAAGGACTGAGGTAGGTAGGCATCCTGCTCTTTGAAGACTAAGGTAGGTAGGTGTCTTGCTCTTTGAGGACTAAGGTAGGTAAATGTCATGCTCTTTAAGGACTAAAATAGGTAAGCATCCTGCTTTTTAAGGACTAAAATAGGTAAGCATCTTTCTCTTTGAGGAATGAGGTATGTAGGCATCCTACTATTTAAGACTCAGGTATATAAGTGTCTTGCTCTTTGAGGACTGAGGCAGGTATTGTCTCTTGCTCATTAAAGATTAAGGTAGGTAAGCATCCTACTCTTTGAGGATTGAGGTAGGTAAGCATCCTGCCCTTTGAGCACTGAGGTAGTTAAGCATCCTGCCCTTTGAGCACTGAGGCAGTTAAGCATCCTGCTCTTTGAGGACTGAGGTAGGTAAGCATCTTGCTCATTGAACACTGAGGTAGGTAAGCATCCTACTCTTTGAAGACTAAAAAGAAAAAAAGGCATCCTGCTTTTCGAGGACTAAAAAGGACAAAGGTGTCCTGCTCTTTAAGGACTTAAAAGAAAAAAAAGTGTTTTGCTCTGTAAGGACTAAAAAAAGGCATCCTGCTTTTTAAGGACTAAAAAAGGAAAAAGCATCTTATTTTTTGGAAACTAAAAAGGAAAAAAGTTTTTTGCTCTTTAAGCACTGAAAAAAAGAAAGGCGTCCTGCTCTTTGAGGACCTAAAAGGAAAATGATATCCTACTATTTAAGGATTAAAGAAGAAAAGAGATGTCCTGCTCTTTGAGGACTCAAAAGAAATAAGGTACCTTGCTCTTTAAAGACTAAAAATAAAAAAAAGGTGTCCTGCTATTTGAGTTATAAAATATAAAAAAAGGTGTCCTGCTCTTTGAGGACTAACAAGATACAAGTTTAGGTACTTTTCCTATATGACTTTTTCCATTTGTGCACTCGTGAGATGAAGGATTCTTAACTAAAACCTTTTAAGGCTTTTTAAAAACATAAATTTCTATGTGAACTATTATGTAATTTTGACTTTTGAGAGTAATAGTTTGTACCTGAAAAATGTTAATTGGTGTAAGAATGGTGCATTGTTAATTGGTGTAAGAATGGTGCATGAGGATGCAATTGCATGCTTAAGTGATGCAAAAGTGATAATTTTTAAAATCTAATCTGATAATCAATTTTTTTGATCTTCTAAATCGTTTGATCTTCTATATGTTTAATAGAATGGCTTCTCACCCTAGGGTTTATCAAATTTACATTAGATTTTAAAAGACTTTGAATGTTAAAGCCATTTTTTAAGAAGTATAGGAGGTCTGTGATTGTGAAGGGATAGACCTGGGCTTAGATGACTCATGTTTACGGACATCTATTGCTTTGCGTTTGGTGAGTGTGAAGGATTCCTCTTTGCCAATTATGATTCAAAGGGTGCTTTCTTTGGTGGTCTAGGTAGAATGCTCTGAACTTCAGTTGTTAAGATGATAGTTTAAAGAATTTTGGCCCCTTATCTTTAGGCTAGGGTTTACTGAGAGGAGGTTTTAAGCATGTTTGTCCAAGGGAAAGACTAACTGTGGCCTTAAAGGTTTATTCTTTGTCTTAAGACATGAAACAAAATTCTTGCAAAGTCTTATCTTTCCAAGTAATGTCAGGAAATCTTGTTATCAATTCCATTCATTTATCAACCATTATCAGTTAAATGATAAACATGATGCAACATGGGATATAAGAGTTACAAAATGATCTTGTAAGAAATCAAGTGATTGCATTTTATTCAAAAAAAAGGAAGGTACAAGTTACTATAGATTATAGGACCATAAAAGATTGTAAGACACAAAAGAGTATAGAGGGGTTTTTTTGGTTGTTTAACCATTAATACTGATGTCATAAGTCTTCCACTACGTGTTTTCAAAAACCTATCTTAAGCAATTAATCCTTTTAGTGTTGGTCGACTCACAAGAAGATTTTTCAAATTACCCTGTGATAGGATAAAGGCCTCGAGGTTAGGTAGTTTTCATTTTTCAAATGTTGGTAAGGATAAGATTCAATAGAGTAAGTCGACATAAATAGGTGAATTAGGTTATGATTTGGTTTCTTGATCAGGGTTATGAGAGTGGGGTAAGTTGGTTCTAGTCTAGATTGGTAATTGTTTGGGCTTAATTTGGCTTAGGTAAGAAAGAGTTTAGTCACTTAAGCTGCCCTCTTAAAGTTTCAACTTAAGCTGGTTTGTTTTCCTGAACGCCTTTTTGGGTTTTCATTTAAGTTTTTTTTTTAAAAAAAAAATTGTAAAAACAAAAGGAAGATAGGATGCCCTTTTAGGTTTTCATCCTAGGATCCATTCAGGCATAGCATTTCTTGATGGAATCATAATTCATAGGGTTAGGTAAGTCACTGCTGTCCATCTTGGCTAACATTAGGGCTTCTTTGGAAAATATGGCCTTTACCACGTATGGCCTTTTATAATTCAAAGTCCATTTTCCTCGAGCATTTTTTTGGATTGGGAGAATTTATTTGAGTACTAAGTCACCTTCTTGGCTTTAACGAGCATGATCCCTTTTGTTATATGCTCTCATCATGTGTTTTTGATACATCTACCCATGACAGATGAATTTCATTCTTTTCTCCTCAATAAGATTAAGTTCCTCAAATCTGCTCTTGACTATTCAACCTCTTCAAGTTGTGATTCCTTTAGGACACTGGGTGAAGGGATTTCTATCTCGATAGGTAGGACGACCTCTATGCCATAGACCATAAAAAATGGGGTAGCACCCTTAGAAGTTCATACTACCATGCAATAGGCATGTAATGCAAAAGGTAACTTATTATGCTAATCCTTATAGTTCTCACCCATCTTTTTAACTATTATGCCAATCCTTATAGTTCTCAGCCATCTTTTTAACTATCTTTTTGATATTCTTTTGGCTGCTTTAATCATCCTATTCATTTTCAGATGATATTGGGATGAAATTTTGATGCTAGATCTTGAATTGAGAGCAAACTGCGTGCATCATTTTGTTTTTCAGATTGCATGCATTATCTGTAATGATTTGCTTGAGAAAACCATAACTACAAATGATATCCTATTTCACAAATTTACATACAATAGATTTAGTGCATTGGCATATGAAGATGCCTCAAACCATTTGTTGAAATAATCAATAGCGACCAAAGTGAAGTAGGGCCCTTTAAAAGCCTTAGAGGTAATCAGTTTGATCATGTCTATGCCCTACATGGAAAAAGGCATGAAGCTGCCATGACATGTAGAGATGTTAGTAGGGCATAGATTTTGTTTGCATAGATTTGGCATTTGTGACATTTCTGGGCATAGTCGATGTAATTTTTTTCAAAGGTTAACCAATAGTAGCCTGATTGCATGACTTGTTTCACCATTCAGTGTCTATTAGAATGCACACTATAAATTCTTTTGTAGACTTCTTCAAGAATTCTTTTGGCTTCAAAGGCATCTATGCACGAGAGTAGTATCTGATTCCAACCTTTCTTATATGACGTTCCACCATCCAAAATGAAGCTTATAGCTATGCTTTAACATTTTGACAGTGTGCGACAGTTGTATAGATGCTCATCTGAATGGGAGCAATGTTTGATTCTCGATTAACTTTAAACATGGATGATAAGATAGTTAAGGCATCAGCAATTTAGTTTTCTTTTCGAGGTAAATATTGAAAGCTATATTATCAAACACATTTATGAGTTCTAGATCAAACTCCCATAATTAATCAATTTGCCATTCTCCTTTTAGTTGGTAAATGATGAGGGTTGGATCTCCAAATACTTGCAGTGTTCGAATAACCCTTTTAATGGTTGCTTAGAGTCCCATGATGTAAGCCTCATATTCAGCTATATTGTTAGTGCAGTCAAAGTTTAGTTTTAAGGTGAAGGGGTAGTGGTTTCCA